>CABHPR010101869.1:0-11355 GCA_902168415.1 Peromyscus melanophrys | reverse complement strand
TGTTATGCCTACATGTATGTCTTTGTGAGGGTATTAGATCCCTGAAACTGGAGTTACAGAGAGTTGTGAGCTGCCATGTGGGTGATGGGAATTGAACTCGGGTCCTCTGGAAGAGCAGCTAGTGCTCTTAACCTCTGAGCCATCTCTTCAACCCCATTGTAGGGCACTTTTATGTCTTATATTTTGTAACTCTGTTAATAGGTATAAATATTGACTATATAAAAATTAAGCAGTTCATAACTCAGTGTTTAGGTCATCTCAAAATTTCTTTCATGAGTACTGTTGTGGTTGAGATCCCCATGTGTATAGATACACATGAATACTTCTAATTTATGTTAGGTTGATTTTATGAAAGATTTTGAATCTAAGAATATTGATATTTTAAGAATCTTAACTCAGATTGGCAAAGTGTTTGCAGATAGATCTTACCAGCAAACTTACCTATAAAACTTTCTTTTTTGTTTATCTGCCTGTATTCAGACTAGCTTATCATTCATTATTTAAAATCATTTATAAAATTAATGGAGGCCATTTTTTGCTTAATGCTTTTATGTTGCAATTATGTGTTCACTATTGGGACTCAACTATTAGATATCTATTTCTCTTGTGATTCAGTAAAACTATTTATTATTAGTTAGTGTTTCAATCTGTATTATTTCATGTGCTAGAGTCTATCATCTTTACATTTTTTTCAAGAAAGGGTCTCGTGTCATTCAAGCTGACATCATACTCATATTATTGTTGAAGGTGACCAGTTTCTGACCATCCAGCTTCCAAGATGCACGTCTCCATATGTGGTTTATGAGGTGCTGGGACCAAACCCAGGGATGGTGCATGCTAGACAAGCACTCTACTAACTGTGATATATAACCATTGCTACTGCATTTTGCTTTTTATTTTCTTCCTTTGATTTTTTTCTTTGCTTTGTTGCTGTTTATTCCCAATTAGTTAAGTACTCTCCTATGTGTAGTTAGAAGTTTTCCTGTGTCTCTCCTGGTCTCATAGCTAATCAGACCCAAGTAAACACACAGAGGCTTATATGACTTACAAATCATATGGCCTAATGGCTCAGGCTTCTTGCTAGCTAGTTCTTACAACTTAATGCAGCCCATTTCTATTAATCTATGTATTACCATGAGGCCGAGGTGTTACTGGTCTGCTGGAATGTTGCTCCTTGGGTGGCAGGCTGGCATTTCCTCTGCCTCTGCCTTTCTTCTTCCTGTCTTTCTCTTAGATTTCCTATCTGGCTATAACCTGACTTTCCGTAGGCCAGAGCTGCTTCTTTATGAACCAATCATGAACACATATTCACAGTGTACAGAAAAACATCCCACAGCACCTATACTTCACCAGCCTTTTATTGACTTGTAATTTCACCTTTGTAAATTTTCAGAAATGTATGTTTCTTCAGTTTCTAGAGGCATAGTGTCATATATATGCAATTTTGTGTAAATTAATGTGTATGTTTGTTCTAATTCAATTATTTGAAATTTTCAATTTTTCATTTCTCACTTTCTGCCTATACTATATTAACTTTGACATATAAGATAACCCTTGTTAATAACTTAGTGTGTTTTTTCTATACTCATATAATATGCATTTATATACAAACTACAAATATATGTATGTGTTTTTAAGTATTAATCCATACTAGGCATATATATGTACACACTTAAGAAATTTTGAGAAGTGACTGTTTTTTGAAATGTTCGTAGTCTCTGCTCAATTGTCTGGTACAGTTTTAGTTCTTCTGATGAATGCGTAATTTCATAGTGTAGGTGTATAATAACATGCTCAGCCATACCTGGCAGTGTGGATTTTCTGTTTCCAGTGCCCTTCCTGCATGAGTAATGCTGCCATCATCTTTATATGTGCATCGGAGTTGACTGGTGCTTTTGTTCTATAGGATAAACTCTCAGGGGTGGAATTCTTGGCTCTGAAATGTGCATGATTTTAATTTGAACAAGGCTTTTCAGAACGATTTCACTTGTCACATTTCTACCATAATGCATGGAGACATGGCTCTTACCTCATAGTGCACCAGCACCTCTGAATTTTTGTCAGTTTCATAGGCATCATGATATCCAGCTTTATTTCAGTTCTGGACTGCAGACTCCTGGTGAACTGTAGCACTGTTTCATAAGGCTGTTGACTGTGAATATGCTTGTATGCCAACTTATTCATATTCTTTACCTACTTCTCTATCTGTACTCTTTTGTTTGTCATTTAATGTGGCCATTTTGTGTATTTAAATCATTGAATTTATGTTTTTTTTTCTGTATGCAGACTTACTTAAGGAAAATGATTTTTCATCAATTTGCACACATGTGTAGTGGCTTTGTTTTATTTTATTAATATCTTTTCTTCAAATTTGTTGCTTAGGAAAAACACTCATTAAAACATTAGGGTAGGACAGGGCAATGTATCAGTATGTCAAAACCTTTGCTCATAACAGTACTTATTGAGTTATAAAAGCTATAAAGTTGGGAGAGGAGTGTGATCATAGAAATATGGGAGTAGTTTCAGTAGGGAAATAGGTGTACATATGTTCATATTTCACTGCATACATGTATGAAATTCTCAAGAATAAAAAATTAAATATTAAAAAGCAAACAAACAAACAAGCACCTTGCTTGGAAGCCTGATGTCCTGAATCCTGTGTGCAATAAATACATTGAGGTGCCTCTGTCTGCAAACCTAGCCTTCCTACTGCCAGATGGGAGACAGAGACAGAATTGGCTGGAATTTCACTTATGTAGCATGTTGTCAAGAACAATAGGAGGCCAGGTGGTGGTGGCGCACACTTTTAATCCCAGCACTCGGGAGGCAGAGCCAGGTGGATCTCTGTGAGTTCAAGGCCAGCTTGGGCTACAGAGTGAGTTCCAGGAAAGGCACAAATCTACACAGAGAAACCCTGTCTTGAAACCGCTCCCCCCCCAAAAAAAATAGGAGAGACCCTTCTTCAAAATCAAGACAGCAAAATATAGCTGATTTCTGAAAAGTTGTCCTCTGACCTTCACGTGCATGCCCTCATGCATTCCCCGACCCCCCATACACACTGAGTAACTAACGAACTAACTAACTAACTAACTAACTAACTAACTAACTAACTAACTAACTTTTTAAAATTTAGGCTAATTCTAGTCATTCACTAAAAGATTATCTGACTTGATAGGCATTGGAGCTTCTAATTGCTTGGTAAATAGATGTCACCAATATGAGGATAAATAACTGAGGCTTATTTGCACTTATTCATTATTCAGTGTCAAAATTAGCATACACACATACACACACTTCTGAACAGGTCTTTTTTTCAGATGCAATTTTTAGAGTTCTTTTGACTCTATTTTGTGTTCCTGACCACTTAAGAGGCCATTGGCCTGTGGTGATTTAAATACAGACCAGCCATATCTTTATATTTTTTCTATAATATATTTTTATATTTTGAAATTATAATTACATGATTTCTCCCTCCTATTTCATCTGCTAAGCACCTTTTGATCTTTCTATCAAATTCATATATATATATATATTCATAAATACGTAAAATAACCTGCTCAATCTATATAATGTTACTTGCACTTACATGATTTCATGGCTTATTATGAGGTATGGGGTAACAGTTGGGGGCTCTTCCCTGAAGAAGCCCATTTCTTCCACTCTCAGCATTCCTCAGTTGTACTTATTCTTTGTCTAGAGTTGAGGCTCCAGGAGATTTCCCCCATTCCATGTTAGCATGTTTATTGGTGTGGATGTTGTTCAAGTCTTATGTAGGCAGGCAGGCTGATGAGCTTTCATGAGTGTGGCCTCCTTGACATTTCTAGGAGATACAGTCTCATAGCAAACTTCCTGTTCCTTTGGCTCTTACAATTTTCCATCCACTCCTCCATAATGATTCCTGAGCCTCAGGTGCAGGAATTGTGTTATAGATGTATCATTTGGGACAGGGCACTCTATGGTCTTTTGTTCTCTGCATTTTGATTAGTTGTGGTTTTCTGGAATGGTTTCCATCTATTGCAAAGAGAAGTTTCTTTGATGAGTTGAGATCTACACTTATCTGTGGGTATAAGGATACATATTTAGAATGTAGTTATGCTGGCTTAGTACAGTGGCGCTGTAAGTTCTCCTCCAAGATTCATGACTTCACTAGCCTGGGTTATTGGCTCAGTTTCCAGTACCAGACATGCTTTCCCTCTTGTTCAATGGGCTTTAGGTCCAATTACTGAGCTGTTGATGCATACTAAGGTATGTGTGTGACTATTCCACCTTTAGTATTATTGTGCCATGCTCTGACCAGCTCTGCCTTCAGATCACAGATCGAGTAGATGTTGGGGTGGGCCATTACCTAACTCTGGTTCTGGGACTGGATAGTTGCAGGATTGGTCAGCTCTCCAGCTCTCCAGTCTTCACCACCAGGGTGAACTCTCCAGCCTTGCTCTGGCTAAGTTCACCCCTTTGTAGCGATGGGCAAGGGGCGGGGCCGGTTCTCCTGCTTTCATGTCCTCAGGGTCATTCTCCCACAACTCCACCAGCTCTACTGTGTTGCCCAGGCAAGGTGTAGAGGCCGCTCTCCAGAGTGCTGCAGCTGATAAGGGGCAGGAACAGCTCTCTGGCTCTTAAGACCTCAGGGCCAGCTCTTCCACCTGCTTCAGGTGTTGATGGGCAGGTGCGGGGGAGGGGACATCTCTCTATCTCTCTTCTACCTATGCCCTGACTGTTTAGTAATGGGGAAAGCTTTTCCATGCTCACAGCAGGGCTGGCTCACCCACACCTCCACCAACAGGGTTGGTTCTGTTGTGCTGCTTATGTGAGGTACAGGGCCTGCTGAGCTTATTTAAAGCATTACAAAGGGCACATAAATCCTGAGTCACCCTTTGCCCTGATGCCTTGCAACATGCAAGAGGACTTTGAACTTAGTAAATTGAAGACAGATAAATCAAGCTAGAAAGAAATCTAAGAGTCTTCTCATTTCTGACCTCAGTACAGATATAGGGATTTGTTATCTCTTTCTTGTGGGACTTCTACAGAAAGGGGCACATACCCCCTTGGCATTTAAATAGCTATAATATCTGGTAGCCATATAATTTGATGCCTGACATGGGTGCTAAGAACTGATCGTGGGTCCTCTACAAAAGCAGTTTGCACTCTTAACTGCTGAACCATTTCTCTAAGTTACTTGTATAATTTCACAACTGACCAGTACCAGACATAATTCCTAGATACATTCTAAATATTTAAATATGATAGATATAAATAAATAGATCTCTTTCCATTCTTTTATCAGCGTTTCTGTATGATGTAGGCTACTAGAGAAGAACCTGATGTGACTCAGTTATCAAATCTGGCAAAGAAAGTGATGGATTCTATCATCTAAAGCAATGACAATGGCATTCTTCCATGATTGTTAAATTGTCTCTGAAAACAAAATTTGAAAACATTGAAGGCAGTATCAACTGGAAAATTGCTTGCTAAAAGGTAGTATGATGGCTAGTACATTTATTTATTAAAAGATTTTTCTTGAGATGTCCATTAACATATAGAAACCTTAGATAATGGGGAAAAATTGCAAAGGGATCACCCTATGATAACTCCAGTCTACCCAGAGGAAGCAAAACTAAGGACTAGTCACTGAAATAGTGAGACTTTATTGTATGGATTCAATATTTAACTTAATATTCTGAATTTTCTTAGTAAATTCAAGTCAATATCTTAAATATTTTGACAATGTGAAGACAAAATGTAGTAGCATAAGAATGAAAATTTCAAGGCAAACTAGCATTGGATTAAGTGCTTTAAAGATATGTAGGCATCAGATTATTTGGCTGCCAGATATTATTACTGTTTAAATGCCAAGGAGGTATCTGCCCTCTTTGATAGGGGCAGTCACAAGAAAATACACTAATATACAGTCAGTGACTATCTTAGTATCTATCACAGAATAGTATTTTTATTTATTTGTTATATATATACACACGTGTACTAGTGTACATACAGGTTAGAGGACAACTTGTAAGAGGTGGTTCTCCATAAAGTTTTCTAGAAGTACTATAGCCGTATGTAAAGTCCTCCAACATTATTTTTCTATCATTATCCTGATATTAGTGTCTTGACTCTTCCTTGGAGTAAAACCTACTCTATTATTCAATTCTAAGTTTTCTCAAGGTATTTCTGTTTTACCTGCGACTACATCCCCATTTTTCCTTTATGACTCTCTCTTCCCTGAGGGAACAATTACCTTGTACAAACTTTCTGCAGTAATATCTCTGTGACAACTGAGATGTCCTGCAGTGACATACATCTCTGTGCCAAGAACTGTGCTTGCCGATACATAATAAGACAGTGACTGGCCGGGCGTTGGTGGCACTCGCCTTTAATCCCAGCACTCGGGAGGCAGAGGCAGGCGGATCTCTGTGAGTTCGAGGCCAGCCTGGGCTACCAGGAAAGGCGCAAAGCTACACAGAGAAACCCTGTCTCGAAAAACCCAAAAAAAAAAAAAAAAAAAAAGACAGTGACTGTTGGTAGATTAGAAAGGGGTAGAGAGAAGACTATAGGAAGCATTGTGCTCAGCAGTTAGTAATCATTATGAGATAATTTTTGAAACTTTTTTCATTTTATTTTTACTTTATTGTGTGGTGCTTTTGCCTGCATGTATGTCTGTGTACCATGTAAATACAGTGTATACATGTATATACCATGCCCACAGAGATGAGAAGAGGGTGTTAGATTCCTTTTGACTGGAGTTAGAACTGGGCTGATTGTGAGTTGTCATGTGGGTGCTGGAAATTGAACCCAAGTCCTCTGGAAGAACAAGAATACTCTTACCCACTCTCTAGCCTAATAATTTTATTCCTTGAGAGTTTCATATAATGTACTTTAAACATATTCATCCCTCCCCCAAATCTCTCCCTTCTTCTATCCCTTTCTACTCAACCTTGAGTTTTCTTTTTTTTTTTTTCTGTACCAGGTCTAGTTTTTATTGCTCAACTAATCTTAGGAATGGGGCCTGTCCTGACATGTGGTCTACCTACCAGGGGCCACATCATTAAAGAAAACTGAGTCTCCCTCTTCCATTCTGCTATCAAATGCTCCTCAGCTAGTGGTAGATTTTGTGTCCACCTTCTGAATCTATGCTTGGATTTTGTCTGATGGAGCCTACACAGGTCTTGTGCATGCTGTCACAATCTTGGTGAATTCATATGTTCATCTGCCCTCTTGTTGGAAAACACCTTTTCCTTGATGATATTGACTACCTCTGGCTCTTATAATATTTCAGTCCCCTCTTGCACAAAGATCTCTGAGCCTAGCAGGGAGGGATGTGATATGTATGTCCCATTTAAGGCTGAATTCTCTTCAGTCACTTATTGCACATTTACCAGTTGGGGGTCTTTCTGTTAATTACCATCTACTTCAAGAAGAAGCTACTTTGATGAGGGTTGGAAGGTTCTATGATCTGTGGCTTTATGTACATACATACATACACACACTTCATATTAGCAAATCAAAGCCCCAGTACCAGGAATTGGTTACCTCTTTTTGGATTGTTGGCCAGTGGGTTATAGACTATTGCTCATACTCTTGACTTCTTTCAGAACTTGGCAGTAAGATCCTATTACTGAAGACACCATATGCTTGAGCCACAGAACATGGAGAAATCAAGCTGATATTTACATGAAAGCTCTATTCTTGCTTGCTGCTTTCATGGTGCTGGAAGGTATTATGCATACTGCTATAGGAGAAAAATAATCCTCAATCTCACCCAGGTGTTAGCTCTGCAATTTACACCGATGATGGCCTGACACAGCACACCTGCAGATTCAATAGTGGCACAAATGTAATGTGAGTAACCAACCACTTTTTGATTGAATCTAAGGCCTGCTTGTGAAATTGAATCCATACTTGGCACTGTTAAAGGGGCTAAGAAGTTGTGTTCTAGACCAGACATAGGCCCTAGGGGAGAACAGAATTCTATTATTCTGCTAAATGGTCATAATATCAAAATGATATAATTCTTGCTGTGACATCTCTCTGAACATTGAAAGTCATACTCTCTTACATTGGTATTTGAAGTTAAAATTATGTTTCTCGATTTTCTTTCTAGAGTTAAGGTACAAACCACCATATGCTTCTCCTCCTTTTTTGAACTACAAAGTTTTTACTTTTAAACAAAATATCCCTCTGTGGATTTTTGTGGTAACACAGGCAAAAATGAAGAGCAAAATGAGCATTTGCTTGCTTCCTTGACTTTCTGTGGACTAGTAGGACCTTACGAGGCTAACTTTGCCTAGAATGTCCTAACTATTGATCTATTCTCCTGTGCCCTATTCATGCCTAGAAACCCCCAAAGAGGTTAGAGTTGGAAGAAGCTATAAATTGAAGTGATTCTCATCAAAAAATCCTGCCCCCACCCCACTTTTAAAATCCCTTGCTATTTTTTCTTCTCTTTTTAAATTGAGTTTTATTTTTTCATTTCAGGGAGTGATTCCATCTGACTGCATGTTCTTATAAATCTTCCTAGTTTTCCTTTGGACTATGGTTTTTATATTTAGAAACCAGCATATGATATCTCTACTTTCTGTTTTTGTGCTTTCTCGAGGTTCCTGATGTCTCTCATTATCAATCTGACTGTAGGATGGTCAGAGTAAAACCTGATATGCACAGAAATCCCATTAATATGCAATAGAAGGACAGAAAATAAAAACACTAATTACCCATACAATCCTTTTGCTCTCAAAGGCAGATATATTTGGTATCTTGAGAGTAGCAAATACTGTCCAATGTAAATTCTAATAGATAGCTCCCTAAAAAAATGCTGTGAGGATGAAAGGATAATAGATAACCTTAATCCAGTTGTAAAACAACAAAAAATAACTAACAAATAAAGTGGAACCTAAGTTGCACAGTAGTTGTCTTTTAAAGTCTTTTTAAAGATATTTGACAAAGATGCAGCACACATTAGCTCCCAGCCCTACCTAATAGCTCTTTGACAGTTTTGACTGGGAAGTGCTATTTCTGTCCCATCATTTTTCTTATAAAATGTGTCAAAAATGACTGAGAGACAAGGTGAGGATTTTGTGGCATGCACTTTGACCGCAAATAATAGTAAAGATAATTTAAGTTTCTCTGTTTTCCAATAGTGCACATACATTCTAGATGTTCCACAGTGGTGAGGTCTTCAGCATTTTTACTGAAACATGAATCATATGTCACTTTTTTTGTCAAAATCTTCTAGCACCTTTTCAGATAGAATAAACAAATTCTTCACAGTATCTACAGAGCTCTACAAATTGAGAGCAGCATCTCTGATCTGTGTCCTGCTATTCTACCCTCCACTCACTCCTGTTTGCCTCTGCTAGTGTCTACTCTGATATTCAAAGATATGAAGCCAGGAACTTTGCATATATGATGCCATGAACTTTGCATTTGCTTTGACCTTCAGATATCAGCCTCTTTCAACTCTCTAATGAAGCATTTCAGTGATTCTGGCCCCATTCCATCTAAAATCATTTCTTCCCCGACTATCAGTGCTGTTATTCTTTGTTGTGTTGTTTTTGTTCATAGTAAAACCACCCAACAAGTACATTTTGCCCTAGTGGGTAAAAGTGAGGACTTTAAAGGCTTTGTGTTTGAATTCATCTCTCCTTGCTTTACATTGTGACTTTGGAGAAACTATTTAACTCCTCCAGATTAATTCCTTCCTCCAAAATGGCAGTCTTACAGCATTAAGTATTTGTTTGTTTGCTTTTAAGGATGCAAATTTCATAAGGACAAGGGTTTTTTGTCTATTTTTTAAAACCACCTTTTACAATAGAATAGTCTCTTGTTTTTGTATATTATTGGCTAACAGCAATTTTTCCTAAGGGCAAATTTGAATTTGGCAAATTTTCCTATAAGGGCTGTCCATAGATACTTCCTTTTTAAAATTTTATTTCTTGTTCTCCTCCTCCTCTTCTCTCCTCTCCCTCTCCATCTCCCCCCTCCCTTTCCTTTTCCCTCTCCTCCTCTCTCTCTGTCTTGCTCACCTCTGACATTTGGAGAGCTAACTATATTTTTAGAATATATGTAGAATCTTAGCAATTACTGATATTATGATTCATCCATTAACTCTTCCATTCACATGTTTACTGTTTGTGCTGCTGTATTTTGTTATGTTTTATACTAGAAACAGTTGATAGGAATCACTAACTAAATAGTTATTTTTCCATTGACCTCAAAGAGTTTCTTTTTTTCCTGATTGAGAGTCTAGACTTTTAAAGATGAATCTGGGGAAATAGTCGTTAATGTTAAATCACCTTGAATAATTTAGTTAATCAAAAATTCTAAACAGGTTTATCAATGATGTAACAGGAACAATCATACCTACCTTAAAGGAATTTGATGTTCTTATGTGAGATCATCTGTATGATGTGAATAATTGGAATTTACCACACCATAACACTCAGTAATTTTTTTTTGTCTGTTGCTGTTATTACCTTGAAGGATGAATATATGGTGTAGAAACGAAGATAAATACATCTAGGCAGAGATAAAGTCATTGCTAAGTTCAGAGAAATGATGAAATGTGGTGTGTGAATGGGGAAGAACAACTATTTTTGCTTGACTGGGAGCAAGTGTTGACATAGGGGAGGTCATAGGAGGGTAAAGATGCACTTGTTTAGTTCTGTCGTACTCAGGTATATATGGGTAGCGTTTTAATATATTTACATGTTTTTTAATTGCTTTTTTTTGAGACCAGATATCTTAGTTTAGGTTATTATTGATGTGATGACCAAAACAACTTGTGGAAGAAAGATTTTATTTGGCTTACACTTCCATATCACTGTTCATCATTGAGGGAAGTCAGGACAGGAACTCAAACAGGGCAGGAACCTGGAGGCAGGAGCTGAGGCAGAGGCCCTGGAGGGATGTTGCTTACTGGCTTGTTCCACATGGCTTACTTAGCCTGGTTTTTTAAAAAAATAGAACCCAGTACCATTTGCCCAAGAGTGGCTCCTCCTACAATGGGCGAGGCCCTCCTACATCAAATAACTAACTAAGAAAATGCTCTACAGGTTTGTCTATACCTCGATCTTGTGAAAGCATTCTCTCAATAGAAGTTTTCTCTTTTCAGATGACTTGACCCTGTGTCAAGCTGACATAAAATTAGCCAGCCCACTGGCTATCATTGTGTACTCCGGGCTGGCCTTGAATACGCTCCCCCATTGCTCAGGATAAAATAGAATTCATGATCCTTCTGCTCATTTCTCCAGATGGCTAGGATCACAGACCTGCTTCTCATTTATTTTTGTTCAGTATTAACATGATGTAAATGTGTATAAGTGAATGCTTACTATAGAAGTGAGTTTAGAAATGTAGTGA
>CABHPR010101858.1:0-15939 GCA_902168415.1 Peromyscus melanophrys | reverse complement strand
TAGATAGATAGATAGATAGATAGATAGATAGATAGATAGATAGATAGATGGATGGATGATAGAGAGATAGAGAGACCTGAAAAAAGAAAACAAAAAAGCTACCAATTATGTTGATGTTTCATGAGAATAAATTTCTATACATCTATGAATGAGCCATACAGAAAACAAACTTAAAGAAAAGGGCATCTAATGCAATATTTTTTCTCTTTAAATATAAACCATACCTTTCATAAAACAGCAATTCAATTGTATGCAACCTATATCATTTTCTCACAGAGTTTCTGTGACAGTATAATTTCAGTGACCTTGACAATGGCTTACTATTAAATAAAGCAATTAGTATTACTTTCTTCTATTTCCAACTACATTGGGTCTCATTTTACTCACAAGGAAAAGCAGCATTATCGATGGTTTTCCAGTGTGAGGCCTCTGTTCATAGGAAATCTTATTGGGAAGCCCAGGAAGAAGCATAAGTGCCCCATGGAGTGTGAGGAATGTAGTATCTTCCTTTCCTTCCATGGAGCAGCCTTAAAATCCAAGAAGAGAGCTGTGGGTCCCCATGTGCTTTCCTGCTCTCAGATTCGGGTGACTGGCCACTTTGCCAGGTGTAAAGAATGTTCACAGCCTTGAGATGCCTCAGAGGGCAGTGTCAGCTTACCATGTTGGTCCTTTGCTTTCATTCCATGTCTTTACTCCATGGTGTGTAAGAACTTTGAAGCAGTGGGTTTAGGTTGAAGAACGAGGATTTCAAAAACATACCCTCAGTTTAATCATTTCTTATTTCTTCCCGTGTTTTACCACCTGATAAATTCTGTCCTTGAGTAGAAACTATTCTCTGGAAAACTCCAAAGTGTTTAGCTGCTTTGGAAGATGATGGAGTCAAAAAGTAAAAGTATGTTGACTACTCTAAAATGTCGTTTTGCTTAACTTTTCCCATAAAGCAAAACATTAGATGGATGTGTGTCCTGACCACTGCTTTTTCTGCTCTCTATGCTTTTCATCTTCCCAGTAGAATTTTTAAAGGTCTTTTTTAAGGTCTTTAATGAACAATTAACTTTTGTGGGTGGTCTACGAACACAGCCTCAAGCCAGGAAATCTGGCTTCAAAAGCCTCCTTCTGACTTTCTAAAGCCTTTGCAAGCCCCTCAATGATTTCGATCTTGTCTCTGAATACGTATTTTGTAATAACTCATCTGCCTGCCAGGAAGAATATTCAGGGGTGGGGAGGAACTTTTAAAATTCTTGATGTTTACTTATTTTTACTCCAAGAGTCTAAGTCTTGATTACTGCTTTCCATAATTTCACAAAACAGGTCAGAAAGATCAAAAACATAATAAATAAAATTAAATATTTCTCAGCAGCTTTTTGGAAAGAGATATATGAAAACAGTGGAAAAGGAAGCCTACAAAATATGAGGCAGATACTTGATTTGAGGAGAAATGGTAAAGTATTTTGGAGAAAGTAAAAGGTAGCAGGAAAGAAGGCTTGGGAGGACTTTCCATTTTGATTTTTGATTTTCATTTTTTGTTGTGTTTGATTTTGTTGTTTTAATTTTGTAAGGAAGTGAGATTCCTGATAGCTATTATGGAGACTTTAATGCCTATTTATTCAGTTCAACTCATGCAGGTTGAATCTAGGCAGCCTGATAGTACCTGATTCCTGTGGGACCTGATTCAAAAATCTCTGTTGTCCCAAGAGGGCACATTGAGATTTATTTTTATTTTATTTACTCACTTGTTGCTTACTTTCCTAATGAGTTGTGAGTTTTTTCTTCCTGGAGGCCCTAGCAATGCAGAGGCAATATAGCATCCTTGTATAACAAGCTTAGTTAAAAAAAAATACTGATGGTTTTTTTTCTGTTATGTTTTTATATTATATAAAATAAACAAACAATATTTCTTATCTCAGAATTATATAATCTATGTTCTTGTGTAACTCAAGCCCTTCAATATAATTTATTAAAATGAATGGATTACTTGAGAAAATATAGAATTTGAGGCCTATAACATTATTGAGTCTTCCAATTATGTATTTGTTTTCTCTTGGAAATGACTTAAGCAATAAGAATAATTTCCATTAATGGGAAACAGCCCAAAATCATACAGAAGTGTACTATGCTGACATGTGCCTTAATCGACCTGGTTGGTTTGATGTTTACAGGTTACCAGCTGACATCAGCTGAGTGCTATGATCTCCGGAGCAGCCGTGTGGTTGCTGACCAGTACTGTCACTACTATCCAGAGAACATCAAGCCCAAACCCAAGCTTCAGGAATGCAACTTGGATCCTTGTCCAGCCAGGTCAGTCCAGTTTACCAGTTTGTTTATCAGAAACATAAATCAGGTTTCCAACTAGCTTCTTAGGTGAAAGTGAATGTTTAACTTGAAAATAAATGACATTTTCCTGTCCAGTGTGCCCCCCTCCAGCTGTATGTTAGTGGTACCCATGCTCCTTGCTCCTGCTGTTCTGTGATGCTACCTCAGGGTCTATGGACTTGCTTTCTGTAAAGTGTTCTTCAAAACAAAGTCTTCTCTTTCTCCTCGGACATCTTGTTTCTCTCCTTGACGAAGTCCTGTCCAGTGCATATCTTGGTGTCTTGGCCAGCATGATGGCATAGTGTGTCTCCCAGCTCTTCCCAGTCTTTTCCCTGTCTCTGATCAGGGATGTAGTCACAGAAGACTGCATGTCAGGACTATAGCTGACCCTTTCTAGCATAAGCAATTCACACAATTAATTAGGGTCAGAATCAGCCTCAAAAGTTTTGCTACTTTTGAACGAGCTCAGCCTTTGCTAAGTAGAAGCCAGGGCTCATTTCCAAGTACAGTTTTCTTGAGGATCTTTTTAATTAGCAGGTCTAAAGATTTAAATCTTTAACACCTTCACACACTAATGTTTGTTTTGGAAAAAAACTATAATTGGCCCCTGAGATTATTTGCAAGATCAGAAGTCAACTGGACTAATGAAGTGTCTGGATGATGAGTGATGGTGAGTATGCAGGTGAAGAATCTGCTCATGCATGGTGCCTTTGCTTAGCTCTTCAAACACTGGCAAGTGATTCTTAATAGTTGTAGCTTACTCGTCCACAACTTATTAGACAGCATCTAAGAAAGCCCTTCTCTATAAAAGCAAGTGTCAGTCACAAAGACCAAATGCCAAAACATCCTTTCTTATGAATGATTTCTATGTTACATTTTAAATCATCATTTGTTAATTATATGTGCATGAAAGTAAACTTCTGAACAGCTGGGCTGTTGTGTGGATGGTGTAGGTGGAGAGCATTCTATCTGTACCTTCTATGTGATACAAGCTGAGGATTTTTTCTTCTATTGTTGACATTTAAAGTATTATGCTGTGTTCTTTCTATCTTAGAATTCTAAACTATATGTGTGATTTGAGTTTCAGAATATAGAATATTAAAAGTTAAATGTGATATAAAATGAAATAAGGTGTTAAGTTTTTGCTTGGCTTTGCTTTACAAATATTGAATAGTTGAAGTACTATTCAACTATGATAATTATAACTAATTCAGTTGAACCCTATTTTAAAATTATTCTATTCATACATTTTTTTACCCATACCTATAACAGGGAAAAGCATATTTATCCCAATTCAAAGGAGTAAAATCGGTCACAAAGAGACTGAAAGTCTTACATATACGTGACTGTGAAATTGTATATGTCTATTTCTAGGAGAGATAGATCCATTTCCCCACAGTTTCATTTTCAGCAAAGAAATGGCCACAGAAGAGGGTTTTGAAATGAAAGCATTGTTGTGAACAACTTGAAGAAAATGTTTGTAATGGGGAAAATTTAGCCTTTGTTTCTGCTCTCTGATTTTTACCCACTCTTCTCTGTAGGAGTCACATTTTTGGCTCTTTTCTTATTATCCAAAGGCAAAAAAAAAAAAGAGAAAGAAACGAAAAAGCTATATTGAAAGAAGGAGGGTGCCTGTTCGGTCTATACGCTGTGTTATTCTGAAATATCTGATACAGCACACACATAAATGTTGGGACAGGTGGCTATAAAAGGAGAAGAAGAAAGAAGAGAAAAAGGAGTTTGAAGCTAATATCAGAAAATGGCTTTTTTATTGAAGATATAATTAGACAAAGCTGTACAAATTAAGACTTAGCAGTAGGAGAGGCTGGAGGGGAGCTGCTTGCGGCGGGAGTCTACAGCTCAGCTCAAGGTGCTCTGGGCTTCCCATGGAGTTCATGGGGCTGTTTCATGTACAGCTCTTCTGAATTCCAAGAGAAACCAGGAAGGGGTGGGCTCAACACAGACAGGAGAGACTTTCTAAGATAGGGCTGTCTCCCATCGGACAATGGAATCAAGTCATTGAGCAACTACTTTCTAGTCACTACAGATTTAATGATGCCATAGGAAGTCAAAAGGGGTACAGTGACATCAAAACAACACCTTTGTGTCCAAAATTAGAAGTCCTCAGAAGAAAAACAAGACATTCTTAGTATGAAAATCACACATTTTTTAATTCCTGTTGTTATATAAAATATTTTTCCTGTTAATCCTAGGATCAGGGCTCATACTAACTAGAAGCAAAATCCTATTCAGATAATTAGTTTGAATCTTATTCCCTTTCAAGATAGAAATGTGCCATGAACACCAAAAATGACACTAAATAGGGGCTGGAGAGAGGGCTCAAGTAGGTGACAGAGCTTGCTGCATGAGCATGATGACATGAGTTTGAATCCCTGGCATCCAAATGCAAAGCTGAGTGTGGCCACACAACCCTATAACCTCTAAGCTAGCAGGGTAGAGACAAGAGCATCCCTGAGGCTTGCTGGCCTCCAGCCTTGCTCCAAATTCAGTGAGAGACTATGCCTTAAAGGACTGAGGTAGGAAGTGACAGAGTAGGACACCCAGTGTTGTCCTTTGGCCTCCCCTCTATAACAACTCCTGGACACACACACAATATTTAGTAAGGACACAAAATAATTGTTCAACTTTAATAACTTCCAAGCCTTGGTTATTTTTTTCTCAGGAATGCCCAGCTCCTTACCATTCATCTAGTTGCAGGAGTCTTCTCTGCTTTCCTTGTCTGCCTTCCCATCTCCTTTTTTTTTTTGCTTCTCCCCACACCCCTTGTTTCCTCTTACACTCTTCATCACGTCACATCAGCCAGCTGCCATGGCTACAGAGGATACTGAGCAGACAATGAACATCTGGCCCTATTCTCTTCAAAGGGTTTTTTTTTGTGTTGTTATCACTTTCTCTGCTTCCAAATGTTAATTTGAAAATGTGAATAAGTTAAAAGGCTATAATGAAAACAATAAAACTCATTAGTGCTCCCCAGTGCCCAAGATAAGCATTGTTACTACATTCACTATTTCTCTTTGTCCTTGTCAACTGGTCATAACACAGATGGGATTCTGTGAATTCAATGACTCTTCATCCTTTGTTTCCTCTTCTAAAAGGGAGAGCCTCGACTCCCATGCCACGTAGCAACCTGGTGCGCCACTGAGGCAAGGACTCCAGACCATTGCCCTGTCTGCCTGGTGGTAGAACTTAGCTGGCTGCACAGCTGTTCCTCCCCGTGGGACTTTGTTGATCTCCGCTCATGTCACTGATGCAGTCGTTTTTTTTTTTTTTTTTTTTTTATGAAGCGATATAATACTTAGTTTCCCAGCCAAAAGTGGCCCTTCAAAAGGGAGCCAACACTTAAGAATAAGGAAAGGGAGAGAGAGGTATAAAGATTTAATGGCTCTTTGCTAAAATTAGTACTGTTTTTCATCGGCAACTCTGAGCCATGATGTCATAGGGCAATCACGTGTTCTCGCACCCCCTGCTGCTGTTGGTGCCGTGATAGTCCAACTTGAGCATTCCTAGAGGTGCAGAGCTCCTACCCTCCTGTCTGTCAGGGATCTACTGCATGCTTAGTTCTCTGCTTTGTGCGTCTAACACTTTCTTATGAGCCTTCTCCCATGTAACAGACGTTCTGGATCTAATCACATGTCAAACCTATCGTGTGTCTGCCATGCCATAATTGTCACTTTCTCCCTTATACCAAGGGAAGCTTTGTTGAAATTTGTATAGCAGTTCATGCCACTTTTGTCTCTTGGGTAGAAGGTCACATCTATTATGTGGTCAGAAAGTCTCAAAGTATTTGCCTGTGGTTAAGGAACAACTAAAAAAAGAGTCATTTACCCCATCTAACAAGCACTGTTGTTCTCAGAGCAGCTTGAAATATAAGGCATGCAACCTTTGGTTGTTGGGGACCTCATGTAAGGTCCTGTGAAAAGAACAGAGAGCTACCCTCATAGATTGGCTTGGAGCAGACCTTTGGGTTTTTTCCTCCGAGGCAGTAGTAAAAGTGGCTTGAATTGGTGAGGGTTAGACAGGTGTAAAAGGCCCTCACTCATGCTACCATCATCACAGTCACTAGCAAACAAAACTGTGTCTAAATTCCACCTCCTCTTGGGGATTTAGAGCAACAATATCCAGCAGATGCCCAGAGTTAAATGCCCCACGTGGCAGTTCTGGTGAGTCAAGTGGTATTTGGGGTTGATCAGTTGGTTTGTGTTTTTTGCTTTTATTTTTCCAGCTCTACTTTAGTTTGACAATAAAGTACATAAATTATCACTGGCTGGGGACCATCTTGTGAAAAACAGGTCTCAGATTTGACCCCTAAAGAAACTGTAAAGAAATACTCTGCATCTGGAGAGACGGAGCCTGTGGGAGGCATATAAAAAACTGGATTTGTATGCTTCCTGGGTGACCAACCAGCTCACAGCAGTAGAGCCTGGTAGAAGGAATGAGAGCTTTGGAATGATACAGGCTGGCTTGAGACTGCAGGTCTGCCACCTACTCGTTGAGCAGCCTTTGGCAAATTACTTATTTTCACTAAGCCTTAGATTTTCATCCTGTGAAGTGACAATAATAACAGTCCTTTACCGAATAAAGTTGTCATGAGGGATAAATGCTACCAGACATTTAAAGAGCTTGGGGGGGGGCAGGTGTCTAACACACAAGAAGCACTCAATAGATGTTAGTTACTACAGCTGGGACTGAGATCGGGGCTGTGCTAATAGTATTGATGTTGCCTACAGAAGCCACTCTCCAGACACTGAGGTTTTTTATCCATGAAAAGGAAAGATAGAATTCTAAAATTCTCTGAGTCCAAAAAAATAGTTCTCTATGGGTTGTTCTAAAAACAGAAGACAGTCCCTAGGAAAACATCATCTTGATGCGAAATCACATTTGTTGGGTTTCTAAGATATAAATGATCTTATGCAGACTGAGGGCTGAAGTCTCAGTTTACAAGTGGTGCACGCCTTTAATCCCAGCACTCAGGAGGCAAAGCCAGGCAGATCTCTGTGAGTTCAAGGCCAGCCTGGTCTACAGAGCAAGGTTCAGGACAGGCACCAAAACTACACAGAGAAACCCTGTCTTGAAAAAAACAAACAAAAAACAAAACAAAAAAATAGCCCTCCCATAACCAGCTGTGAGTCATTGCTCTCAGTCCATAAGGAGTTTTGCCTCTTATGTCCCTAACAGGAAAGCTCAAGTTAAGGATTAGGAAATGGTTGATTTATGGAGCAAGCAAAAAAAGTGAAGGTATCCTTAATCATGCAAGTCTTGAAATACTTTGTTTTATTGCAACAGTGAATGGTTTAGAAAAGTAACAAACTCCTTCTGACCAATCTAATTTAAACAAGGGCTACAGAAAAAAAAAATCATAAAACCTCATTTCTGCTTCCATAGGTCTATACGGGACACAAAGCAGAGTTGTCCTGCACTTCAGAATGTATCATCATGCATTATAGAACCAAAGCTGACAGTGAAATAATCGAGTACACCTATAACTCAATTATCAAGCAATTAATTTATTCTATCAAGCCAGTTCATACTAAGAGTAAGCTCAAGTCTTACATTTTCTTTCAAAGTTTTAAAGCATGTAGCTAGTTATTGGTGCAATTCTTTTAATTACCTTGTGAGTTACAAGGAAAGGTAATGTCATCTTCATTTTTAACTTCAACCTACCACTGTGTAAGACATTTCTTTACTTAACATCTGTATTTTTCCATCTGTAAAATATAATATTTCTGCCTGGTACTGTGAGGATGCTGTGAAATAATGGGTGTAAAGCTCCTCCCAAGGTGCTAAGGACTCAACAAATCACAGCTCTTGTCATTAAGTGGAGACTCAAACAGCTAAACTGACCTCCCCAAAGTTACATGCATGAGAAGTTTATAAGATGCTCATTACCTCCGTTTAGTTTTATATTCCCTGTGGAGTTAACAGGCCAGAGAGTATAAGCAGCATTCTCAAGTAGGGCTCCATCAAAGCAAGCTGGGGCATGGATCTAAGAGTTTCCAGTTCCACAGTGTCTCTCACCCTACAGAAAAGCAGCCCTGATGCCATCATTACCCACAGTCACCCTTGTCCTACATGTTGCCTTTGGCAGACTGGAGGTCTGCTTCCAAGGCAACAGAGAACCATTTTAATACAAGTTTGTGCATGTGACAAAGTGAGCAGAAATCCAAAGGAAAGAAGCATCCTCTGTGTAATCACAAGTATTGATGTTCACTCAAATTGTCTTGGGTATACAGCAGTAGAGAAAAATAAATCCTAAGGAAACAACAGTCCTGCTTACTTAAAAGTAATACAGAAATGACATTCATTAATGTCAAGAAAGAAAAGCCAAAAATGTAGACATGCAGAAAATTATTTGTCATTTAATCTAAGATGTTAAAACTCCTCAGTAATTTGTTTTATAGTACAAAATGTGTCTGAAAAAAATTTCAGATCATGTTAGTGAATCAGGATTCTTGAGTCTGGTTCTCTTGTGACACAGGTATCATTAATTGGTTTGGCATTATTGTAGTTTTTTTTTAAAAAATCAGGACCTCTATAGAAAACATTTTCTCAGCTGATTCCAACTTGACTCTATGTTAAGGACATTCAGTACTTCAGGACATTGACAGGTGTTAGAGGAGGAAGAATTCGGAGATAATCATCTTAGTGGTTATCAAGCTGGAGGCTCAGCAGCCACTGGTCAGGGAAAAGTAAGATAAATTCCATAAGCCTGAGTTTCTGGCCTTCCATTCTCTCTTCATCTTAAAATTCATGACTTGCTCGCTACTTGGATGTTCATAAGATGGAAGCAAAGGTCCAGATGTCTGGTACTCAAGGTTGCATACATTGAGAGGATGTAGCAAGAAGAACACTGACATTTAACCTCACGGATCCTTGGGTGGTCCTCCTCTCATTGGACCCTGATCCTCTGTGTTCTGTCTCTCAAGGAAAAGCAAAATGCTTGGGTCTCTTTTCAACATTTCCTTAGTCTCTGCAGTTTGCATAAGGTGGTTTCTATCACTGCCTGGAAATCATCTAGAGAAGATGGAACCCCACAGAAAGAGTACCTTAGCACCCATAACTTCATTCTAAAACAAAACAAAACAGAAAACCAAAAAAACTGTAGTTTCCTAGTCTTTGAGGCTTAATGTTTGGTACAATGAGGAAGGCAAATAAGACTCAGAGGAGTCAGCAAAAGTCTGGTGCTCAAATCTTCCCAGGGTGAGTTGAGTCACACAATTATGAAGCAACATTATGTCTGAAACACACATGAGATGGAAAATAAAGAGATTTTCATGGTTTCCATAGTTACTGCTGGGAATAGAAAGATACAGAGTTAAATGAAGTGGGCCAGCAACACAATTTTACTACAAGATACACATAAAGGGCATGGCAAATAGAAGAAGCAAAAATGTCCCAGAGTGTGTAGCGCAGGTGGGAGGATGGTCGTGCCTTGAACAAGGTCAGCAGACACAAGAGAAACAGTTTGCAAGGGAAGATGGCAAGTTGTGTGGACTCCCTGGTCTCGGGGCCTGAAGTCCAGGCAGCTGTCAGAAGCCGGGAAGAGGATGTTTAGTAAGGAGAGGCAAGAGAGCCTTATGGTTCATCTTCATTATAAAGAGAACCTCATGTGTTAAGTGTTCGTGGAGTGATTTACATTAGGATTTTTTTTCTTATAAAGAGAGATTTATCACAGTATGTGAATTCCACAGCTGAGAAGTGTGACCCTGATTCTGGCTTGATTTTTTTAAGGCCATGGCTATCCTTCAGAAGTTGCATCTTCAATCAGTCCTTCACAAAGCCTCAGTGACCTTTAGGTGACATAAGGAGTTGGAGATGATGACCTCATTTAATCCATGTGTGTCAGTTCCAAACATTCCCATCTTATACTTTTTTCAATTTAAATTTCACTTTATTTCAGTATTCTAATTGCTAAGCTTGTTAGAGGCAATGTGTTATTTTAGAACTTGCAAAAACAGGAAGATGTTTTTACAGCTAGGAAAAAAATATCCAACTCCCAGGAACCAACCACTGTTAGGTATTTCCCTACTATATATGTGAGAGTCCATATATAAGTACTTATATGTGTACTTGTGTATTTCTATGAACACATAGACACAAGATGAAAATTATTTTATAGATGAAATATAAATATATAGATTTTCTAATGTCATGAGCTTAATGATATATTCTATTTCATACTTATTTTTTCAGCTACTATATTATTGAAAATGGCTCAGAGTGTTTTATATGTTTATGTTCTGTATAATATTTCATTATAAGAACCTGCCATAACATCATAGCATCAGACAGTTGAGTAAATTGTGTGCTTTGGGTAGATTAGGTGGGAAGTGTCTCTCACTTCAATATCCTCAGCTTCTGCTCTCCACATCCCTTTCAATGAGAGTTTTAGATGTAGTCGTGACAAAGCCTTTGTGAAAATACACAAGTGGTCAGAGTTATTGAAGCAATGGAAAATGAGTAGTTTGTCTTTATGTTGTCCCTTTGTGATAGTTTTTTTTTTAAATTGTGTCCACTTCTTCCTCTCCTGTCCACGTATTCTGTGACATATCTGAATGTATACACACAAACACACTCACATCTAGACCCAAACCTGGAGAGACTTTCATCAAGTCCCTTAATGGCTTCCTTTTCCACCACCCTTCATGATGTACACAACCTGAGAACAAAAACAACGTGTCTTAATGGTAAGCAATGATTGCCTTCCCCTCCACTACAGAGCAGTCAAAGATCATGGCTGTGGCCAGAGCCCCAGGAGGGAGCAGAGCCAAGGCTCACGAATATGCATTTGGAGGGCTGGACAGAGCACCATTGTTTTGCTATCTTTCTGTTTTCACAGGTGCCACAGAGTCATTTTATGAGTCTTCACTATGATCCATGCCACAGAAAGACAAATAGAGCTATAGTGTTGCTGGAACCAGGTTTAAAGCGTCTTGCT
This sequence comes from Peromyscus melanophrys, assembly GCA_902168415.1. Lineage (NCBI taxonomy): Eukaryota > Metazoa > Chordata > Mammalia > Rodentia > Cricetidae > Peromyscus > Peromyscus melanophrys. The sequence continues at coordinate 4,670 of CABHPR010101858.1, read as the reverse complement.
CAAACACAAACCTGATTTCTAAATCAGCCCAAAAGTCTTGACATCTCTGTACTCCCTGCATTTATCCCCTTTCTTCACTTCAGCTTGTCTTGTTCAATGTTACTGTCTCCATTTCAAATATCATCAGCTGATAAATCAGTTACAAGGATCTGCAACAGTCCATTCTCATATTGAAGATGACAAATTGTAACCATAAATTTTTCCAGGGGAGAAGGCAGTGGTATGCATTTCCGAATTAGAAATTGATATAGAAATGAATAGACACAGGGGTTAGATAAAAACCTAACTTCAGTCTATTTGATTTATACCCTAATTCACTTTTATTAAAAAGCAGTATATGCCCACTTTAAAAGGAAAATTCTCTTGATTATTAGATAAAAACATTATTAAAAAAGAGATCTCATGTTTTTAACAAAAGCCAGGATTAAGCTGTTATCAGAAGAAGAGAGAAAAGAATGGGACATTCAACTTCACAAGCAGGGACAAAAAATTAATATTTTAACCATTTTGTTGTTGTATTAAAGATCTTTGCAGTTCTGAGCATGCCCATAGCAGCCTCCTCCTCATAACATAAGGTTAACATATGCAGGTGTGCTCACTCCTTTAGAGACCAGGCTAATTTCATCAGAAAATAGAAAATAGTCAAATGAATAAATACAGAAGATGTATTTATTTATGCACTTCTATAAAGTAAATAAGTGAATAAACATCCCATCCTGGGAAATCTGTCTCTACAGCCCTGTTTCTATTTGCTCTGAAACACATCTAGATTCTCTCATGTGTCTCCTTATATTTCAGGTTTTTAGAGCCTTAGAATCAGTCCTCTTTTACTTTCTTTCTTTTCATGATTTTTAGTCAATACTTCTTGCTATCTGATCCATAGCAAGCCCAGCCCAATGTTTCTACTCAAATGCTTAGATTTGCTAGCTATATTTTTAAAACTGTGATGCCATCCCATGTCAATTGATGGGATCAAAAAGGAAATCTATTTATTTAAATATAAGTATAGACATAATGAATATGTGTTAATTATTATGTAGATATGTAAATATATACACATATCCCCCAAAGATACAAACAGAATGTACGGGTCTCTTTAATGTTCAAGAGAGGCTCTCCCTATCACTTGTCATGAAAATAAACCATCTTCTGTTGTGTGCCCTTCCATGCTCTGCATCTACCCTGAGCATTCCTTATAGCCCACTCTTGATGGAGGCTCTGCTGCTCCAACTCTTCTTCAACAGCCTAAGTAGTAAGAATTTTTCACCATCCAGGGGATGAGTCTTCAGCAAGGACCCAGTCTTAACAATGGGAGGCATTAGCTGAAATCAAGAAATTGAGTAATGTGGTGCACCTTCAACACAGCTCATGTTGTCCTTTCGGCCACACAGCATGTAATGCCCTTTCTTGTGGCTCTTTGGCCATGACTTTGTCTCTGAACCTCATAGGTTTCCCAGGCCACTAATTGCAGCCATAAGAGTCACAATCATCATGATAAAGCAATTATCCCTGTCAAATATTTTATAGACAGAAAACTTTCATATTTGTAAGCAGTTTCATTACTTCATTTTGGTAGGGCGTTTTTCTCTTGCTAACCATGGCTTATAACATTTGGTAGTTCCTCCCTCCCCTTTCTAAGACATCCAAGTGGCTCCTCTCCAGATATTGTAAATCTTTAGATCTGCCAGAAATAGAAGCTTATTTGCTGATGCATGTTACAGTCTTGTCAGTTCTGTGGTCCATAACCCCCTGCTTACATAGCTTTCTCTTTCATCAAAAGTGAGACAGTAACTGTAATTGCTCAATGGGCATCTGGAAGTAACATTAATAATGATGGTAATAATAATGACCTCATAGGATGGATAATTTGGGGGGATTAAAGAACATTTACAAGCTTATTGTGCCATATAGTTAATGATGAGGTGCCAAGGTTTCTCACCACCTCCCTTTCCAGTGGTATTTCCTGCTTGGATCAGAGGACTAATTATAGAAAATAGTGTCTTCTAAGAGCTTTCCCCAGCCCACAGCATATGCTAGCATAAAGATCGAACTGTTTCAGTGTTGTTTTCAGAGATGATTTATGAATGTTGTTTTGCAATTGTATAAAAATGTGTATGATGTAATCATTTAGTGTTTATTTATTGTGTGTACCTTCTACTCAGAGGGTTGGCATTATTGTTCCTAACAGTGACGGATACAAGCAGATCATGCCTTATGACCTCTACCATCCCCTTCCTCGGTACGTAACTCAATCATCGTGATGTTAGAATTAGCACGTCACTCTTCTGATGCTTTAGCGTATATGTGTAAAAATGTAGAGCTGTAGATCTGTTTTTCTACAAATAAGGTGGTAGGTGGTAGACTTTCAAATCCATTCTGAGCTCTCCTCTTGAGTAATCCTGGCCTGCTCAGATTGTAAACTTGTCATTCCGAAACCATTTTGATGGAGTCACATTTCACTGGAGTGGAAACAGTAACTAACTCCCTCTAATTAGCTACAGTATTGTCTCTTTATGCAGTGTCTCGCTTTCACTCCCTCCTCTGGGTAGGAGCCTGGTTATCACAGAGCCACTGCTCACTTAAACAAACACTGCCTGATGGGCAGTCACAACACCATGAATATGAAATTCCAGGCATGGAATTATTCTAATAGGGGCTTCAGGTGCCCTTCCTTTATTTTTGAAGAATTATAATTAGTTAAAGATAAATTTATATCCTTATTGTTCATAATGTTTTACAGAGTAAGTTTTTTTTTAACACATAAAGATCAGTAGCTACATTGTTTTTTTAAAGCATATTTTAAAAACTAGAAAAAAAAAGGTTATTCAAATATGTTTAAAGGACTTTTTATCTTTATATTTGGGAGAAAACTGGAGTTGCTGAGAAATGTATTAGTTGCCAGTTGTATTGCTTGCCCGGAAATAGCTCTGCAGGTAGCAAAAATCAGAATTAGTTTTAAATAGCTTTGCTGTTTTCTTTACTAATTTGCCCCTCCCCCCCCCCAGGGAGTCAGCTGCTGTTTAGAGTCCTGGGTTTCTATGAGACCATGAGCAGTTAACATAATCTATATTAGTTTGCTAAATCCTAAACCACAGCATGCAGAAAAGTAACTGTATTTTGAACAGCAAAATTCAGTAAATTTAATTGATAGTCTCTGAATCTTAACATATTAGAGTCTAGTTGGATGCTAATCCAACTGTCCAGTGATATTTCCTTCTCCTAGTCCTAGCTCAGCAATCATGCCCACAACCCAGATAAGTAAACATGCACGTTCACACAAATAGGAATTAGTGTGCTCTCTATCTGTATCTACATATGTATAAATGCATATATAGGTATTTCCATGTTGTCCAGTATCTAGTTAAAAACGTCCAGTGACTGGCAGGAGACTGTCTTGTCACTGTCCTAGGAGCCATGTGCAAAAAGAGATTGAGTGACACCGGATACAATTATTGCAAAATGTGTCCCTAAATGGCTCCCTCACCAGTCAGCTGGCTCCCACCTTGCTGTAATTGTGCTGATAAAGACAGTAAGTGACCTCAGAATCCCCCTTAGGTGTCTTTTTCCAGAAGTCGTCTCCTTGATAGTGTACTGAAAGAAATCTAAAGATAAATACAGTTGAGCCAAGATTTCCCTTCCTGGGTCTGTGAAGTAAGTACTCCTAGGACACACGCTTTCTTTGTATGGAGGAAAGCCATGTATTTTAAAATAAAGTTGGGAGTCAATGTGAACAACACTGACTGTATGTTTCTCCTATCAGGAAATCTCTAGATTCCTGTCATCTTCTATGAGTTTTCTTGGTTTTTGTCTTTTTTTTTTCTGGTGCAAGTAATACCTTTCATATGGTAGTCTTGACTTCTTATAGAATGAGACTTCCCTCGAGTGTCTAAAATCTGGTGCTGCCTCGTGCCTATGGGCCCACTTACTGGTTTCTGCACCGTGCCCTGTCTTATTTGATGTGTCTATTCATCTCAGCAGAAAAGGACAACACAGTTAGCAAACAGGCTGCATTTCTCGACCCTTGTACTTCTGTTTTCAAGTACTACAAAAGATACAAAGTCGGCTTCCCGGACAAAGCTCTAGTAAATGGCAGCTGTTTCTAGAAATGTGTTTCCATTTAACAAAATTAAAGCTCAAATAGCTCTCCAACAGCAATTCCTTGATAACTGAGGCAGAAAGCTTCACTCTAAAACATTTAAGTAGGCTTCAGACAAGTAGAGATACAGCACACAGTTAATACATTTTAGGGTCTTTCCTGTTCTCTGCCTTTGACTTAGCATAAATCTCAATGTAAGTCTCATGATGAGCTAATTGACAACAAGCTCCTTGCTGTCTCTTTTGCTATATCCTTTTTAATTTTGAAAAATTCTTAAACTAAACATAGTATGGGTTTAAGGTCATTAAAATCCAAGTACATTTAAATATATGGCATGTAAATTTATTTAATAGTCTTCTAGGACAAGATTTTTTTATATATTTTTTCTTTTATTTGGTAGTATTTGCCCTGGTCACTGTTTTAATTTCTCTTGACAAAAGAGTGTCGTCTCTTGTCTTTCATTAGACTTTAACTGAATGTGTTGTGCTTTAAAGTTCCCTATGGCCTCATTCTTACATGAGGAGTCACATGACGCTATGTCACACACAGACCTGAATTTGTAAGCTCAAGCCAT
>CABHPR010101838.1:0-29062 GCA_902168415.1 Peromyscus melanophrys | reverse complement strand
AGAATTTATTTAATTGTTTTATAAGACCATTCTATGACTTGTTTTTCTCATTGTCAAAAGAATTTTCATAAATTCGTGATTACTTCGTGCAGTAAGAGTGATCAAAATTTCATGGTGATCATTTCATACTTATGTGTGGATGGATTTTTTTATCTCTGTTTCACTTCTTTGACACTTTCATGTCCTGAATAACATCTTATACCATATTTAATATTTCATCTTATTTCCTATCATTATAAAAGCTTCAACTACAGAGATAGAAAATGGCCAGTGATTTTAAAAGACAGAAGAGAAGAACAAAACACTCCAAAACTATAGCAGAGACTTCTAACAATTTTGTTTAGGTTATCACCTGGAAGAAAGCAATTTAAATAATGACTTTTGTTACTTAGCTGAAGACCCAGGAAAAGTTGTCTTGGTTATTAGATTGCAAGGTGAGAAGCAGGTGTATTATATATTTCTTAAAAAGTCTTCATATATGTGAAATTAATATAAAAATTACATGTTGTTTCTTATACACATATATAAATATGTGATTCATAAAATTAATATAAAATAGTAATTGTAGAAAGGAAGGTCTAGACACATCTTGGAATATCCTTATCTTGCTTTTTTTTTTAAATTAAATTTCATTGTTTGAACTTGTTTATATTATAGGATTATTTTGATATACATGATTTTACTTTCTGTTAATGACCAAATATAGCGATATTTCCCATCAAAAACAACAAAATGTCATCACTATAAGTGACAGGAATTTTGGCATCAATTATTTCCTTTCATTCAATGATATACCCAAGCAATACAGGAAGGAGGATTGTCTCCTAAAAAGTCAGAATATTTATGTTTAGCTTTCACTGAGGAAATGGATTCTGAGACAAAATTTGACAATAGAAAACCACTACTTTTAGGAGGCAGGCAGTAAAAATTTTACAATAAAGAATTTGTCATATCTCTTTAAATGGATGACGAAATTGCTAGTGTGACTGGGAAAAAGGCTAAGAGTTTGTGTCACATGAGATGTCATAGGAAAAATAGGAGCTAGTGGTGTGTGGCCTGTGTGACATCATAGGATCATGGAAGAAAGAACAAGACAGGCAGGAGATTGTATTGTGGTTTTTTTAATGTTTTTGTCTTGCTGGTTATGTTAGATTTTGTCTGAGTAATTATGCAGCAGAACATATAGCTTGGAAGTATTTTCCAGGATTGCAGGATGATGACATAGAGACTCACCTAAGAATCGTTGTTACTGAGACAAGAAAAACATTTTAGTGAGATTAAAATGGAATTCACCAATCTCTTCTTTTAATGTGCATGAGTTGATGCTGCACCTTATTTTGTAAATAAAATTCAAGTGTAATAACATCTAAAATCATTGTAGAAGTATATGCAATAGGTCCACCATTCACTTTTATTCTGTGACAAATAACACCTAGACAATATAAATTTATAACAATGGTATTATTTACTTGGATCATTCTTATGTGTCTCAATTTGCATTTTTAAAAAGCGTGTTGGATTATTATTAGGCAAAGTTCAACAGTCAGTCATCTCCTTCAAATTTTTCCATTGTCATTCTCTAAGAAGTGGCCCACATTTTACAAATAATATGAGCAACACTATGCTTCATAGAAAATGGAACACTACTTAAAGTTCTAAGTTCATAAATATTGTGGCTGATCTTTTATAGACAAAATAAAACATTAGTAAATAATGTTAATATTTGATCCCTTGTTTATATCCCTTGTGTTTATAACTTGAAATAAAAGTATATCCTTATAAGGCTCAACATTTATTTAGCACTTATATTGATTCAGTGGATAAATACCATAATGAATATCTGTGTTATAAAAGCATCTCTTTAAATATATATATATATATATATATATGTATATATATACATATATATATATATATTTACTTGTAACATATTATATCATTTTCTCCTCCTCTATCTTCCCTCCATACATTTCTATATACCCTTCCTTGGTTTTTTTCAAAGTCACAGCCACATTTTTTTCTATAGCTAGAGGTAATTTTAATCCTCATTCCTCATTAAGGAAACTTCTCGTTGCAACAGAAACCATAACAACAACCCAAACCAATCAAAATGCAGTTTTGGAGATCAGGCTCAACTGAAATACATACAAGACAACTCCTCTACCTCAGACTCAAGGGTCATTTAAGAAGGGAGTTACAAGGACTGGAAGAGCAAGAGTGGCAGGGATTTTTTTTGTGTGAGATAGGGATGCTTAGATATGTCAGAAGTTATACATAAGAAGTTTCATGAACATGGCTACCTAAACTTGAGCTGGACAAGGATGATACCAATAGACATGTTAACTGGCATAGACGGGGGAATGCTCAAGAGGCCTCAACTTTAGACAAAGTACTATAGCCAACTATGGAATACTGAGAGCAATAGTAATAATCGTCCCTAGAGAATGTCTCTATTTTTAAAAATTATTTTGCAGAGAAAACAACGATACAAGAGAATGAGATTTACATTAAATATCTATTAGAGATTATTTGTATATACTTGGTTTCTTTCAAAATACTACTTTATGATATTTTTAAACATTATTATTTGTGATGAAATAATATATTTAATATTTATATAATAATATATCTCTATAATATTAATTATAATATTTATATAATATTTATAAATAATATATTTTTATATATAAGATAAGGGACTTATATTAATGATTTTACTTTTCCTAACTTAAATAAGAATGGCAAAGTTACAATTTATATGATTCTTAGTTTTGCATATGTAACAATATAGTACAAGTAAACTACCATCTGTTCCATTTGCAATTTTATAAAAATAAGGTATAAAGCATATCTCACATCTGAATCATATTTAAGACATTTGCAAGAAATTCCTCAATGTTTTACAAAGATTAAAAATGTAGAAAAAAATGAACAAGGATGAACACAAGGCAGAAAAAAATTGTTATTTACCATTTCCACTGTAGTAATAATTAAAATTTATTTATTAAATTATATAAATAAAATAAAAATTAAGATGTTAAACAATATATATATAAGCATCTAAGAATACTTCTGAGAATCATCCTAAACTATAAAGTAAATGCTATTATTTTTTATTTAGGCATTTTATAACAAAATTCATGTTAATATTTGTTGAGGAAATAAAAAATTAACAAAAAAGTACATGATTGAAAAACAGGGTAACATTATAAATACACAGCAAATTTGGAATGTGCTAATAAATTCTTTACCTGATTTTCACAACCTAAAACTTGTGAACATTTTTCTGAGAGCTCTTAGAAAGAATGTAATCTTACTGAGTCACTCTAGATCCCAGACCAACAAACGTGTCAGATAATTTGCTATAAAAAGCCATTATGTTGCAGTACAAAAGTAAAGAAGTCAGAGGATGAGCATTCAATATACATCATGTACACACACACACACACACACACACACATATACATACACGCACACACACACACACACATATACATACACGCACACACAAACATACACACACACACACACACATGCACGCACGCACGCACACACACACTAAAATAACAAAATGGCAGGGTTTTCAAAAGGCCTTGAACAATTCTAACCCCTCTTTTGTACACACACACCTGTACCACAACTTGCATGAGGATGTCAGAGGTCAACTTCTGGACGTCATTTAATTCCTTCCACTATGTGGTGTCCAGTCGTTCTGCTTCCTGGCACACTTCTTGACACACTCAGTCATCGTGCTATACTGGATGTTCAAACTGGAGTGCAAATATTTTATTTTCATTTTCCTTCAATGCTTTAGCACTCATATTTAAACATGCATAACTCAGAAATGGCATTGAAGTATGCCAACACCTCAACTAGATTTCCAGGACTGGGACACATATCGGAACCTTCTGAGCACCCTCAAGCACAGAGCACCATGAGCCCCTGTAACCTCCCACTTAGAGTGTGCCTAATAGTTCATTTGAATCATTATACTTAATTTAAATAAAAATGCAAGGAAACAAATAAATATAATTTACTCTCAAATCTTTCAAGTATAAATATGTTTCATTACCTGCTATTTTTTCCATTTTTCTTTTATTGAAAAAGGATTTTTTCATACAATATGTTCTGATTATGTTTCCTTTCCACCAACTTCCCCCAAATCCTCCCCAACTCCTCTCCCATCCAAATCCACACTTTGCTGTCTCTTAGAAAATAAAAAGGCATGTAGAAAATAGTAATAAAATAAAATAGGTTAAAACCAAACTAGATAAACCCAGATAAGACAAAAAAAAAGAAGAAAAAGAGACAAAGTAAAAGTGGAATTTTTAACCTCTAAGTTTTGTGCTCCAATATTGTTAACCATGCCATGTAGAGTTTCATTCTTACAAATGTTCCTACTCCAATGCATTTTAGTATTCTCTCAGAATTAGAATATGAAATCATTTTTCATTAATGAGAACCATGTTCATTTATTTATTTATCCCATTATTTTTCTCTTGTATTTGAGATTATAATATAATTACAACATTAATTCCTTACATTTCCTACCTCCAAAACCTCCCATAATTGATTGAAACTAAGACTTTGGGACTTAGAAATTGAGAATATGAGTTGAAATTAAAATAATTCATGCTAAATGGTCAGCCTTTAGAAGCAATATTACAAGAACTGAACAAGTTATATTTAAAAATATAATGCAAAGTAATGTGATATTTGCAGAAATCACACAGACCCACATATGTATATAATCTAGACAGCACATCTCAAATTTTCCCATTTTTTTACAAGATTTAACACAAAAGTTTCTAAACCTAAAAAACATATTTATACACAGAAAGTAAGAAACAATTATATATGCATGCATCATATTTTAAGTTCATTTTGTCCCTTAGAATAATTGTTAACTCAATAAACTGATGCTCACAACTATTATTCCTGGTCACATTTCAATTTGACCATTTCTGACATATTATCACATTGTAATGTTTCCATAGTGTCATATACAGACTATAACAATTAGTTCTGTTTTAATCGTATGCACTAAAATGCCCTACTGCCCTTGATTTTTACAATCAATAAACATGATTAGTATGTCCGAAAGTGACACTCTGCTCTAAAATAACACTAAAAGTCCTTGGTTAATTGGAATGTATATTACTAAATTACCAGGTTGAGAGTATTCTACAAGCGATGATTAGGTTACTATCCTGTGAATATAATATATAAGTACACTTGAGTGTAGCATGAATCTAAAGAGTCTTATTAATAAAAACAAACCTGGAGCCAAGTATTGGGGTGAACTGGAAGATCAGAGAGACAGAACAAGCCACAGCTAACCTCACCTGGCCAACTTCTCATGAATTCATACCACGAATGTTGGGCGCCAGATGTAGCAGAATCTTAAAGGGTCTCGCCAGTTCCTCAGCTGGTGCTGTTTCCTCAGATTGGAAGCCTCTGAGTCCTCACCCAGAATGAATCTCAGCTGAACTGCAGCTTGAAAGCCTGAAAGCTTAACCAGCCAAATGCTTCTAGTTTCTGGTCCTCATGCCTTATATACCTTTCTGCTTTCTACCATCATTCCCTGGGATTAAAGGCGTGAGTCACCATGCTTGGCTGTATTCTTGAACACATGGATTTCTGCCTCTGGAATGCTAAGATTAAAGGCGTGTGCTACCACTGCCTATCCTAAGTATCTAGTGGCTGTTCTATTCTCTGACCCCAGATAAGTTTATTAGGGTATACAATATTTTGGAGAACACAATACCACCACACTTGAGGAAAGAAGGGGCATTTTTCTAATTCCTATCAGCATACTACAAACAGCTAACAATCATGTCATTTTAAGAACAACATACTTTAGAGGTTGGAATTGAAAATTATCAGAAAACTGGCCACAGAAGCTCTCATTTATTTGCTTTTAACTTAAAAACATGTCTCTTAAAAATAATATATTTCCAAATACTTATTTTAATATTAAGGGACCTTATAGTTTTTATAGTTCAGAATAATTAACTTTAATGGATTTCTCCAAATTTTTAATCATTTTGACCAATGTTTATGTTCTGTTAACCAACAAAATATTCTGTTTATACTATTTTTAGTTTTAAAAAATTTATTTTTATAATATGCAATTATCATTATGTGCCTGGGGTAAATTCATATGTGTAAAGATGCTTTTGAAGCATAGTTGATGAATATCCTTGTGGCTGGAGTTACAGTTGTGTGCTGCCCAACATGAATATTTTGAATTGTGTTTGGAATCAAAGTATATACTCTTCATAGTAGAGCCATCTATTCAGCCACTTCCGGTCTTATTTTTATGTGATAAATTTTGGTAAAAAAGCATTCTTGAGTTTCCTCTGAAATCATCCAAGCGGTAGTTAAAAATCTTACTTTAAAAGCACCTAAATTATGAGAATAACATAATGGTGACATTATCTTATTTAAATTGGAAATTCTCTATGATCTTAAGAAAAATTAATTTAACTGTGTGAATAAATTGGTATTGTCTTAATCATACGCTTTGCATTTAGTTATGCACTAGAAAATGTCAGGCATTTACCAACCCAGTATTTGTCACTCTTATTACTACTTCTTACCAAATACCAAATAGAAGAGACTTAAGGAAATAATGCAGCAAATAAGAAAAGTCAGAAAACATTCCTTGAGTGTCTATCACAAAAAAAAAGCTTCGGAGCACACAATTATGTGGAATATGAGAAAGGTTTTTGAGTTTTTATTTATTGTCTGCTTTCTGGTTTACAGTGTATACTAAGCGGTTCCATCATATTTCAGTGAAGATGGCTGCTATGTTAAAGGACTGTGTGAAAGCCCTGAGTTAGTTGTCAAAGCAACAAATGATCACGCAAAAAAATTCGAAACAGTAAAGGGCAACTGTAAACAATGCATTTACAAACTTGGAGACTGCTTAAAGTCTGCTGCACAAAAAGATAACAGAATGATAAAATGAAAGTTTCAAAATAAAGATGGCTTGTGGTGTTCATGTTTCATTTGCAAAGATTTGTTCTTCTAGTATGTAGAGTCCAGAGTTTTTCTGTTAGACAATGCTTAAATCAATATTTTTTTTTGACATGGGAACATAAACCTGAGAGTTGGCACTTGTGCATTCTTGGAGATACTCTATGCAGTAAAAATTAAAATCATAATTCAAAGTATTTTATGGCAACTATGATAACAGAGAGAATAAAAACTAGCTTCAGAGTTAGGTCTCACCTCTTTTGCTATTGGCTGGGCAGGGTTTATTTCTCCACTATCCATATCAATAGGCAAATATGAGACTATCCTAATGGGATGCTATAAGCTGATCATTAAATTGTAGCTCTCCTTGCAAAATATGTTGAGAATATGTTCATCTATGAGGATAATTTTCATGCTGAGATAGTGTCAGAATGAGCACAGCTAGAGGATTGAACAACTAAATACCTTTGTTTCAGAAGAAGTGGAATGAAACACCATGGAGCTTTGAGAAATAGATAAAATCACTGGCAACTGCAATTAATAAATATCTTTTGGTATATTTTTCCTAACACACCTTTAAAGAAGAAAAATTCTCCTCTATATAATTTTAATGGAATTCTTGGAATAAAGGAAAGGAAGATATATTGAAGTAGCTTGTGCTGAAGTCACAGCAGTTTAAAATAATAAGAAATATCTTCCTCAAGAAGGGACTATCCCAGATGTGCTGTGGTGGATGTCCTCTGTCTTTCCCTCAAATCTACACTCCAGGATGGAATTTATCTGTACACTGCATTAATATCATAAGTATTATGATGGCATATATGTGATTTTTTTGTGCTAATCCTTTTCAGAAAAAAAATAAAGTTGCACATTTTGTCAAGGCAGCCAGAGACAGTAGTATTTAAACATGAGTGCAAATGATAAGTAACTAAAGAAAAACCTTTTGATAATTATCTTATGTTAAAAAATGTGTTACATTTCACAGCACGTTTACAGGCTGTAGCTGCACATTATGCAACTTTTTCTCACCATTAAATGCTTTGCAGAGTGCCTTTTACAGTCTTCTATTTCAAGTTGAGCCCAAAGTTATCTTGCATAAGTCTGACTTGTCTGCCCGTTCATTTTTTTCTATTGCCTCTATTTTTGCTGATAGTCCTCATAAAATAGTGCTAATCAAATCTTGCCATTGGTTTGTCTTTATAAGTTATGCTTTTCAAAATGACTATTTTCATGGCATGTATTGTGTTACCACTATAGCAATTATAACAGTTATGAAAATGCATAGGATGGCATACTAATGTTAGAACTATTCCTTTTGTCAATTGTTTCTTCCTCCTCTAATAACAGATCTGGAACATTAATCTTAAAAGGTCTTATTAATAAAAAATTTGGAGCCAGATATTGGGGTGAAATCTGAAAGATCAGAGAAACAGAACAAGCCAGCCATGTTCTTACCTCTACAGAATCCTCAGCCTCAAGAGGATGTTTCCTCATGTCTTACTTATATACTTTTCTCTGCCCAAACATCATTTCCTGGGATTAAAGGTGTGTATTCTTCTCAAGAGAAGGCATGAGGTCTCAAGTGCTGGGATTAAAGGTGTGTGCCACCACTGCCTGGCTCTGTTCCCAGTAAGGGCCCAAACACACAGACATCCAAATGAATCTTTGCCTCCTGAATGCTAGGATTAAAGGCGTGTGCAACCACTCCCTGACCTCTATTTTTAATATAGTGGCTGACTTTGTCCTATGATTCCGAAGACAAGCTTTATTGGGGTACACAACATATCACCACACAGATCATAACTTTTTAATTATCAAAATGATGGCTACATTTGCATTTCTTTTCTCCATCAATTGATTTCCTATGAAAATCTGTTTTAACATTACTTAACTCACAAGAAAGACAATGTAGTTTTCTAACCATTGGGTTAGATGGGACATGTCACACCATAAGAATTGGTAAGAGATACAGGTTTTGGAAGGACAGAGTGATTTAGGAATTATTATTTTTATATTAAAGAGCTTGAGTTGCATTAGCTCAGAGATCTTTTTCTTTTCTTTTTTTTAATGCAGCATCAAAGTTTTTATCCATGTGAATTGTTAAAATGGGCATCTATACCAGTGTCAAATGAGTCTGGGAGTGGAAGGCAGGGAAGGGCAAAAGAAAAGAATTTTCCTCTGTTGGTAATAATGATCCATGTCCACCTCGTCATGGATTTCATAATCTCTTAGAGTTATTAAATATAGAGAACCACATGCTAGGTGGTGATGGAACACTCCTTTGATATGGACTTTCTTTCTTACACAGTAATTGCAAATCAGTTCTTTTCTTCAGTACCTTGCAGTTAGACTTGTAATGGGTGGTACTAAACTTCCTATGGAAAGCAGATGATGGAACTAAAAAGGAATAAAATAAAAAGGCAGAGTTGTCAAAAAGGGATAATTTTTACCATGATTGTGTCAATTTTAGTAAAATTATTTTGAAGTTTATTTCATAATTTTTTTTAATTTTATAATTCATTTAATTTTACATAACAGCCACGGATTCCCCTGTCCTCCCTCTTCCCACCTACCCCGCCCTCCCCCCAACCCACCCCCCATTCCCACCTCCTCCAAAGCAAGGACTCCCCTGGGGATTCAGCTCAACCTGGTAGATTCAGTTGAGGCAGGTCCGGTCCCCTCCTGCCTTCACCTACGTTGAGCAAAGTGTCCCAGCATAGGCCCTAGGTTCTAAAAAGCCAGCTCATGCACTAAGGGACTAAGGTCCCGGTCTCACTGCCTGGGGGCCTCCTAAATAGTTGAAGCTAATCGACTGTCTCACTTATCCAGAGGGCCTGATCCAGTTCCATGGGGGGTCCTCAGCTATTGGTTCATAGTTCATGTGTTTCCACTAGTCTGGCTATTTGTCCCTGTGCTTTTTCCTATCATGGTCTCAATATCTCTTGCTCATATAATCTCTCCTCTCTCTTGTTGATTGGACTCCTGGAGCTCCACCTGGGGCCTGGCCATGGATCTCTGCATCTGCTTCCATCAGTCACAGGATGCGAGTTCTATCACGACAGTTAGGGTGTTCGGCCATCCAATCACCAGAGTAGGTCAGTTTGGGCTTTCTCTCGACCATTGCCAGTAGTGTATTGTGGAGGTATCTTTGTGGATTTCTGGGGACCTCTCTAGCACTTTGCCTAAATGTTAAAGTAAGGGAAGCTACCTCTTTAGTTTCTGTATTTTGGGTTCAAATTTCTAGATCAATCACAGTCAAGAATCTGTGTGTGAATATGCTCTATTGTTTTTCTTCTTGTTTCAGAATGAGAAGACGAAATAAGTAAAAACAAAAACCACAATCAGTCTTGAATTAATTACTAAGAAGGATTGGAAGCTTGTGTATTTTTATGTCCTTGGATTTACTCTAGTGATGTCAAATTATGTCAGATTTAAAAGGAATTCCTTTTGAATTTTGGACCCTCTGTCCTGTAATATCAGTTAAATATATCTGTCTTTATTCAAGATGTGTTATTTTCTTTATTTTCTCTTTATACTTGTATATTTCTTTACTTAATTAGACAATGTCTTTCTGTTTAACTCCAGCTTTCTTGGAACTCAATCAATTGCCCAAAGGTGACTTTGGAATCATGCCAAAACTTCACCCTCAGCGATTCAAAAATTGTATTAGTGATATGGGCCACCATTCATGGATGGCTTCCTTTCCCTTTTGGTCAGATATCACCTTTCACAAGTCTTGAGACACATGTGAATACAGCAGCAAAAGGTGTCCAGGATTCTATTTCTAATCTCTGTGGATTAGAAAGCTTTGGCTATGTCTTCTTTATTTGGTTTTGAAGATTCTATTTTGAACACTGATGAATAAAAATATTAAATTAATTAAAAACAAGCATGAAAAATTAAAATTTTTGGAGTCTTTTTCTGATATATTTTGTTATTAGGAATAAAACTCACCTATGTGTTGGTGTTTTCTTTATTCCTTAGATTATAGCTCTCTTTTACCATTAACACTACAAGAGACTTGTATCCAGACAATCTTATTTGCTTTCCTAAGCCTGTCAAAAATCTTACTATATAATTAGCAATGTGTAGCTATAGTATCCCATCAAATAATTCAAGGATTAAATAACTTGAACATAAATAATTACACATATTTATAATTTTAATGCTATACAAATTATTTTGACATTTTTGCTAAAGATTTCAAGCTAAAATGATGTTCCCTTGGGTACTTTAACTTCCCACTTAATTTCAAAAATTTTGGATCAATAACATGACATATGAACAAAAATAAAAACTTTTTAAAAACTAAAATACTAGCAAATTGCAGTAAATTTCTTCTAATATGTGTAGAGTGACTCATTATAACTTGCATTATTTTATGTTCTCATTAAAATAAAATATTAAATTCTTTGCATATTTTTGTAATTTCTAATATGTTTAGTGAAACATACTAAGTATATTTTACTGTCTGTACTCTTTAGCTCTAACAGGTACAATTTTGTGTTTGTAGTTTAAAGAAAAATATTAATCTTTCCAGCAGAATATGGATGAGCAATAATTAGAATTATAATCATTTACCATGATATCACCATAATCATTATTTATAATGATATCACCAAGCAACTAATAACAAAACTTCTTTGGTATTATTGTTTTTTACTGCCATTTAAATCTCATTTGACATTTATTCCTACTTTTTCAAATTAACTATTTAAACATTGGAAATTTCAAGAACTAGTTTTGCAAGTCTTTTAGTACATGTATTTCATTCTCCACATAGTTAAATAATCAATATTGGGCATATTTTTCCATCACTGCCTCCCGTCTACTTTCCCGATTACCTTGCACCCCACATCTTCCCCAACTTCAACTTTCCAATGTGTTTTTTGGTTTTTGTTATTAAAGCCCCTTGAGTCAAATTAATACAGCCTATATGTCCAAGGCAGTGTGGCCATTCAATGGGTAATGGATCACCTTACTTTCAGCCATGTCCCTGAAGGAAAGTGACCCTCCCTTTCTCAGCTGCCATCAATTTCCTATATGTCCTGGGATAGGAATGGGGTCTCAGACAGATGTGTCCCCATTCCATGCTATAGTTTGGTGTGCCTTGTTCCTGTGCATATCATTTGCAGACTAAACAAATCTGGTAGAAATTGGTGTACCTAACAGCCATTTCATGGCCAGAACTGCACACTTATTACTTTCATCCCCATCGGTTGACTTTTTTATTCTTCCTCACTCTTCATCCTAAAATGTTCTCTGAGTTTTGGATAGTGAGTCTGATGTAAATGGCCCATGAACATATAAGCACTCATAATTATTTACACTCAGCATTTTGACCAGCTGTGTGTCTCTGCATTAACCACTATCGATTGCAAAAATAAGCTTCTCTGACACAAGGTGAGATCAACAAAAATGTATGGGTCCAATGTAAATATTTAGAATGAAGTTTGATAACAGGACAATTTAGCTACATACAGTAGTAGATCTCTGCCATGGCCTTTATCCCCTTATAAAAGGAGATTTGCAGTACCAGGTATGAAATTCCTCTGTAAAGCAAGCCTCTTATTAAATACAAAAAGTGATTAGTTACCAAATAACTAAAGTCACTATTTCACCTGTGCCCACATCTGACCAGCATGTCAGCAATATAGGTTACAAGGTCCAGAACTGAGTAAGTACATTGATTCTTTGGTCTTGAAGAATACTTGACAAAATAGAGAAATGATTGCAACTACTTGTATGTACTTACAAATTTCAGTTGTCTTCTTTGTTATTAGAAAAAAAAGCATGTCGGCTATTTGAAAGACAATAAGAAATACCTAAATATATGTTATATATGTATCAATTTACGCATAAATATCCATATCCATAAAAACAAACTAATAGATGTTTTGAGAAACTGTAGCCAGTATTTTACCATGTTTGAATTATTATACACATAAAACGCATAATATGGTTATGATACATTTATAATTACTAAAGCAACATGATTTTTTATTTCTTGTATGTAAGCAAAACCCAAAAAAACAATATATAGAGGCTGTGATACAGGAAAGATATTTCTGTATCATTTTCAAATCTTTCAGGCCAAACAGCCAAATGGAAGAGCTTATAGATGTCAGTGCTACAGGTTAAGATTTCAAATGAGGAAAAACTGAAGAGTGCTGTTTCTCCTTTCATGTTGCTTATTAGATTTGTCCATCAGATTTAAATCTTGTAATATGAGAGAACATTGTATTTGTGGTCATATGCTTTCTCCAATTATAGCCCATGTGTAGATGGATGATATCAAATAGTCTTTTTACCTGACGAACAACAGATATCAGATTTAGCTATTGCAGTTAATGGTAGAAACTCTTTCCTCCCTTTGTCTAACTATAAGTCATGAAGAATTTCCTGAAGCAGGAGACTACATGGAGGACACTGTTCAATGAGATGGTTATCTGACTTTCTGTTCCTGCTTTCCTTTGCAACTGACTAGATGGAAAGCTTCCTCACCTGAATATTGGTGGCCTCCTTTTTATGGTCTTCCCCTTCAAATGCTCTAGGCTTCCTTCTGCTGAAAGTCCATCTCTGTAACTTTCTGAAAGCTCATGAACTTTAACTAGTACTGTGAAAATGTTTGTAAGATCTGTATACTGCTTTTCACAGAAAGCAGCTCTCATAACTTGTCAGGCAATGTAGACATTTGGTGAACTATCTGCCTTACGGTCCATCTCTGCTTTCTTGGACTGGGAAAAATGCCAAAATATATTTACTGGAATGCACAGAAGTAGCTACAAATTGTAATCAGTCCACTAATCCAGTCGTATGCATGATAGAAACATGAATTTGACTCCAACAATGTGGTATACTGCTTCCAAACAAATTAGGCAATTATTAAAATTTTGTACAGTTTTTCTTCTGAGTATTTCTTTTATGTTGAATGCTAGTCAGAGATAAATATTAGGAGATGTAGGACGGCTGTTAGTGAAAAAAAGTAATGTGAAATTTTAATTTTTATTTATGTGTATCTGTTTCTATGTTTCATTTAAAAATGGTTTTTAAAATAAATAAGCAAAATATTGACATATTCAAATGTGATCTATGCTGTAAATTATTTGTTTTAATATCTTTTGAACAACAGGCAGATTTATTTTTCATAAGTAATTTAAGATAAAGTTAGAAAATTAATTCCATTATTATAGAAATAACTTTGCACTGTGGTTACAATGATATTTTTTTTTCCTTTTGCCTCACTTAAATGATTCTAAAGCTATTAAAACTGTGTGGAAAACAAGGCATGGTGATAAATGTAATCCTTTCCCTGGAGAGGCTGAAGAGGGAGAAATCTGTGTTTGAGAGGAGCCTCAATATACAAAAAAAAACAAAGTCCCAAAAGTATTTAAGTAAAAAAATTATATATCTTATATTTCACAAAAGTATTTATTTGTAAAGGAAGAGAATGTCTAATGAAGGGACTCACACACAGTGGGACACTCCCAATTGGTGCAGCATTGGGCACAAACAACACCTAAGCATCTATTTCCACATAAAGATACTTTATTTTGCAGGGAAGAAGAGTGAAATGGCTGATTTCTGACTTAGGCAGAAAACAACAGCAAATGACCTTGCAGGTGTGATTTTTAAGAGCAAAAATTCGAGGTATGTGTTAGAATGGGCTAGGGTATGTTGGTATGTTTTGATTAGGCATGTTAATTAGGGTAGCCCAAAGTGGGTTTTTGATTGCTATACTTCAATACTTTGATAACAGGACCTTGGTGATCAGTCTTAGCAGTGAGTCTGGCATAAGAAATTGTCCTAATAAGGGAATAGAACTTGTTGGCCAGCTTTAGGTATGTAATCTATGGTTTGCAAGGGAGACAGAAGGGCAACCCTATTAAGCACCCTGTATACCATGCTGGTGCCTACTAGAGCCCTTCATTTAAAATAAAGTAGGTATGTGAGGTTTTTGCTTATCTGATACTCAAAAGAATTTTGAAATTCAAAAATTAAGTCTAAAATAATATAATAGATCACCAAATTAAACAAAAATTAAAATTCTTGTGAGCATATCCTACACTTAGGAAAAATCTGTTATTTATTGTGTGTGTTTATTTGTTTTTACAATTTATAACATAAATTAAAAATTATTCTTATGTCAAAAGGAATTTGCAAAAAATTAATAAGATATGCCTATATAGAAGTGATATTGCTATTTTCTATTCATCTAATACACTATATTTTACAGTATTATCTTAAAATGCCCCTGTCAGTGAGTGCCAGAGAGAAATTTCTAGATTTATCATGGGTGTAATTTTTTAAACTACTATATTGTGCTGGGAAAAGTCACTGGTGAATTTTACTTAAAGTAACTGTTTCTTAAATGATCTCTAAGACCTTAAAAGGTCATTAGGTTCTGCAATGTGCCAGAAAATTAAAATGTGAATTCATATATTACTAGAAAAATTATTCAATACATATAGCTTTCCTTTATCTATATATGAACAATTATTTTGGCTTTCTTTAAGATATTTTCAAATATAAGCCCCCCATTAAGTTATATTTTTAAAATTGTTGGTACTTATGCAATAAAAGTAAATATGGAAATTTTTATTTTCAATTCACATTACAATGCTTTACAAAAAAATTAAATAAAATGCTGGCTGAAAGAGTACTTTTCAATACAGATGGAAAGAAGAAACGCTGTCCCTATTCCATTAGATATTAACTGAGAGCAGAGGCTAAAAGCACGTGAATTGTCTCCAAATTCAGGAGAACAGTAAAGGACCTTTTAGGATTTAAATGAAGCAAATTTTGCATAGTGAATGCATAGTTCATTGAAAAACATCTACATTTTATACATTTGTGCATATATATATGGTTGAGAACACTGGTTTTCCATTTGAAACACTCAGCACCCACTTCCTCACCTCTTTGTTTCCTGGATGAGTTGTGAAATGATTTAAGGCTTTGCACACTCTGCAAGCAAATGATATACAGTTGAGCTTTATCACCACCCCCTGATTTTCACTTCTGTAAGAAAGAATGTCCAGATAGCCCAGGAAACAAAAGTTAACTTAAGAGAAATTTCCTTGATGGATGAGAGCTGTGCTTATCTGTGATTACAAGGCTAAACATTTACAATTTAGTTACGGACTACAATGGCTAATAAAGTGGTAGGTGTAGGTTTTCCCCTGAGATTCATTATGTCACTAGCCCTGGGTAGTTTGCTAGGTTTCCAGTACTAGGCAAGATTTTCTCCTTGTTAAAACCCAGCTAAACTAACCTTAGGCATTTCTGAGAATGTCTGGATACATATTTGAGGACAAAGAATGGTTAAAATCTATTATTTTCTAATCAAGAAATGCAAAAATGGAAACAATTCAAATTATTTGGTATACGCTATCACAGTTTTCAATACAGTATCTAATTACATAAAGAGATGAAAATTAGTAGATACTAGTGTTCAGAAATTAAAATAATTTTCTGGTTTCAAGTTGTGAATCCTAGGTTTTATGTAAACATATGAAATACTTGTGTGTGAGTGAGTGTGTGTGTGCGTGTGTGTGTGTGTGTGTGTGTGTGTGTCTGTATAAGTGTGTGTGTGTGTGTGTGTGTGTGTGTGTGTGATCACTTGAGGGAACAAGTACAGTAGAAGAGAAAGGACAAGTAGTAGCAGGAAATGTGCAGAGAGTTAGAATAGGAACAGTATGATTTAAGTTTGAAAAACATACATGGTACACTTGGATATAATCATCTATATGATGCCCAATATTATACACAACTAATTGTATCAATGAAAACATATATTAAAGAATAGATATTCTTCTAATGTCATACAGAAGCCCAGATATCTTTGTGCTAACTTTCAATTCTGTCGTGTTTGACGAAGGCAGGTCCCAAGATTATTTGATCCACTGTACTTATTTTTTTGAAGTGATCTTGTTGAAAAGCAATGGGTTTTGTGCTCTGAAGATATAGTAGCTATGATTACATTAATACTTTTCTTTTTCCACTACGAGAATTTCAGAAGACTACATGTTAAACTTAAAATTTCTCAGTAACACCTTGTGCTCAGTCATTGCTCCATTTGTTAGTGGATTTCTCAAGTTTGCTTCTCTTTATCTCCCTTTCTGGCTCGTGACTGTTCTGACAAATAACTGAAGCCAAGAGCTACAAACCTGAGAGGAAATTTCAGCTGCCAAATGTATTTTTGAGTTCAGCTACTCTGGCAGAGTAAAGAGCAGTTGGCCTGTCTGAGACATGGTTGCTAGGAAAAGTGAAAACAAATGACACAACCCAGTTCATCACTTGTAAATGTGTCTAAGACCTGTTCTCTTGTGCCTAGAATAATTCATATCCAAACTCTAAGAGATACATATATTGTATAAAGATCTATAAATACTGATTTATACATATATACATATGTGTATGGGTATAGATAGATGATAGATAGATAGATAGATAGATGGTAGATAGAAGGAGAGAGAGTTAGATTATATATATATGTAGTTTTGTATACATATGGATGTATATGAATATATATGTACGTGTACAGTGTATGTATGTGATGAATATATATACATATGCAAATGCATTTATACATATAGGGGCAAGCGCAATCTCCAAATATGCTTCTATATGTATTGCTGGAGCTTTGGAAAAAGACTGGTGTAATCTGAAAATTTGTGTTGGATGATGTAGCATTAGAGATGGTGCAATCTCACTGAGTTAAATGAAATTAATAGTCATGTGCTCAATTATGAGTAACTTGCTTTGAGAATAATTAAGAGAGATAAAGTGACTTTCCATTGTCACTAACTATGAAAGGTAAATGAAATATCCCCTTCATATCTCCACTTTAGTATTCTTTATATTTTCTATTCTTCACATATTTTAACATTACATCCCAGTCAGCCAGAAACATGCACAACAATGAAAGTTTGCTTCCTGGCTGAAGAATCACCTCCGCCTTTTTCCTCATCAAAAGCAACCATGGTTTGTGAGTGCTGTGTTTGCACTTTTCTCTGTTTCAGGGAGATAGATCAGCAAGCGATTGCTAGATGAGCTGCCACGAGTATTGAGCCTGCATTGTGCAAATTACTCTACGTGTCAAAGTGACAGAAACTCTCCAGAAAAAAAAATCAGAAAGTCTAAACACAAATTAATTATACTACAAAATGAATCCTGTAGTTATCTAGGATGCAGACTTTAGATTTTGACAAATGACAGTTGTTTCTTGAAATGGGAGGCTTGATGCAGAAGAGTCCAGATTCAACAGTGACTCGATAGCTTAGTCCTGTGTTTTGAATTTCAGCTAAATTGATTTCCATCATCCTCTTTTAACTTACCCTTAAATAATATGTTTTTGACTATACAAGTAAATCTCAATTAAAATATTCTTTCAAATTTATATATTTCAAAGTTATAACATAAAATCAAAGTTTGTTATGGATTTGTTAGCTCAAGGGTGCTTCAACACTTCTTTTGTTCAGATAATTTATAAAATATCAGTGATAACAATCAATTTGATTTTGGCATTAAAATGAATAGCAATATATCCCTTTCAATATAAAGCAGAAACTCTAATGTATAAAAACAAAACAGGCTGCCAGGATCAACAGATCTTAACAATGTAGTCCCCAAGTCTAGCAACTAAACTCAATGGGAATAATCCCTTTGCAATCATTCACTCCATATGCATGCTCCATTTATGGAATTCCAGCTTAGCTCTGCATTTTAAACAGGCAATCTAAACATGTTCGCAGTGGATAAGAATAAGCCCTGCAGAACTACTTTCTAAACTTTGTATTTTTCCACAGAAACTCAACTTCAAAGATATTCTGAAAACACCATAAAGCTTCAAACTACAGTGCCTGCAAACTTTGCACATGGCTCCCATTGACATCAATCAGAATTCTATATGCATGGACTCAGGGCAAAGCATAACCTTTTATATGGTCGACAATATGTTTGAAATGGTGACAGAAATGTCTGAAACTTCAAACACATTGCTGACTTTTCAGTTTCAAAGGACACTTAGTTTTAATAATCCAACCAATGGGAAGTATCCTGGATTGTAGTTCCCTAATTTTAAATTTTACGAAGTTCAGAGGGAATTTCTTTCCAAATTGAGGATCAAAATTAAATTACTGAAAAACCTCTACACACTTGAGGGATTTTATGGTGATATTTGAATATATTTTTATGTGGTTGTTTCTTCATTTGTCAAGTGATTAGAAATAATAAAAGTGATGGTCCACTATGTAATTTAGGGAATAATCACAACATAAATCTTTCAATGATATATTCTGAAACAATAATATCACAAATATTGTATCAGATTGCATTAAAAATTAGTAGAGCAATTCAAGTATTGATGACTTGTTATTTATGTATGAAATGTGTTTAAAAGGCCCTTTTCTTTCTTATTGTTCACGGTCTGCAATATATAATAATTTAGGTTCCAAGAAGTTTCTAATTTCTAAAAACTATTGATAATAGAAGTAGTACATGGAGATACATTTGGGTGTAAGAAAATGGCAATTCCCTGGAGTTCTGTGAACTAGTGGATTGCTACTCTTAACTCTGCCCCTCACATCCAGAAGTATCTGCTTAGCATCTCCCTCCTTTACTTGCAGTGTAGAAGCTCTTTCCAATAAATCTGCTGAAATAGTTTTATATGCACACAGTCAGTAAGGGACCTTGTGATGCTTACTGAAAAGGAAATTATTTGAAACCAATGACTTTTGACAAAAAAAAAGCTAAAAAAAAAAAAGAGTGACATTCAGAAAGAGTTTAGACAAACAAGGTACCTAAAATGAACCTGAACTGCCTTATTATTTATAACTTCACTATGTTAAAGTTCATCCCCAGAGTTTTAGTATGGTCTATTCTGTATTTACAGTTCTCCAACTGAGAAAACAGATTTCATAATATCTTGATTTTCCATGTGAGGCTGGATTCCATTAACAACTCAACATGTCATCACAACATAAGCTTCAAGAAACAGGTAAACATTGTCAAACTAGGAGGAACAATATGTTTAGTGGAATAATGTGTTAGGGAAGGCTGGTTTCCTGTATGAAAAGAGAATTCAGAACACAGTTGCTACAGGAATAAAGCATAAAATCAAAAGGAAGACACTATCCCAGGCCAAGGAACTCTATTTAACATTAATTATAGCACAGTCATCTTAATCTGAGGCAATGCGGGGATTCACATTGAGAGATAAAGCAGCCTCTTGAACCCAATTATGCAAGGATTTCAAGTTCTTTAGTATTTGAAAGTTGTGAGGAAGTGGGCAAGAGGCTTAGGTCATCAGGGGATTTCAGTGAAGATTAGAGAAACAGTTATTTACCAACTGGACTGAATTGTTTAAAATTATTCCAACTGATTTCATTTTACTTTGTACTAAAGGCTGTACCAGGTTTTGTCTCGTTTAGAGCAATGCTGCGATGTGAAGACTGTCTGCAATACACATTAAAGAGTTATTTGCTCTCCTTACCTATCTGTCCTCATGCTACAACTGGGCCAGAAGTGTGATAGTTAAATGCTCACTGATACTATTATTTGTAGCAGGAATTCTTAGAAGGTCTTATTAATAAAATCAAACCTGAGGCCAGTTATTGGGGTGAATTCTGGAAGATCAGAGAGACAGAACAAACCACAGCTATCCTCACCTGGCCAACTTCTCAGCTGATCTTGTTTCCTCAGACTGGAAGCCTCTGTGTCCTCATATCTGAATGGCTCTCAGGTGAACTGTGCTGCTCAAAACCTAAAAGCTTAACCAGGCAAAAGCATCTAGTTTCTGGTCCTCACGCCTTATATACCTTTCTGCTCTCTACCATCATTCCTTGAGATTAAAAGCTCGCTTTCTGGGATTAAAGGTGTGAGTCATCATGCTTGGCTATATCCTTGAACAGATGGATTTCTGCCTCTGGAATGCTAGGATTAAAGACATGTGCTACCACTGCCTAACTTCTATGTTTCATATTGTGGCTGTTTTGTCTCTGACCCCAGATAAGTTTATTAGGGTGCACAATATTTTGGGGAACACAATGCCACCACAATTATTATTATAGTGTATAGTGTATAGTATATATGTGTGTATATATATATATATATATATAATACACAACTGTGTATCTTAGGGTTAACATTTGATGTCATAATAATTATCACCTAGTCTACTTATTTAATGACTATTTCATAATGATAATTTTTATTATTAATTTCTTTATTGTTGTGAGATTATAACGTAATTTCATCATTTCCTAAAAAATCCTTCTCCCTAAGGGCCAGCTTTATAGTAGAAGAAGGCGCTATGAAAACTTCCACAGGACAAATGTGGACAGTAGTCCAGCCTAGCTATAATGCCTGGATACTACAACAACCTAGTTCATTTTGAGAGCTCACAGTTAAAGAACAAAGACAAAATATAATAAATTTTAAGAAAATTTGCATAATAGATTTCAAACTGTGGAACAAGAGCCTAGTAATATATTACACACATTGAATGGGTCACTGGGAAAAGCTGACAGTTTAATGCCAAAGTTACCATTATCTTTGTACTTGCAACCTTAAAAAAAATGAGATAGGATAAGATTTCAAGGATTTTAGACAGGAAATTGAATGATTAGTCTGAGTTGGTGTGAAGGTAAGCAAATGACTTAAACGAAGGACATAACTACATACTAATGAGTAAGATGCCAGGTTTTATTTTGTTTGCACTGCCATGTGTATCCAACTGAAAAAGTAGTGATTTTTAATTCAAACTTTTAAAATATGCCTGTCATATTTGCAAAATTGCAGAGAAACAATAAGATTAAGTATCTCCTTATAGTGAATTATACATTTGTGTCTCTGTAATTTAGAAGAATACTTATGAAAATTCAACGTAAAAAGTCCACTATAAATATTGAACTACAAAGTAACTATTGAAATAGAAAACCACAGTATATTTGAAAAGAGAAAGAATAGATATATGCTGTGGTGGCTTGAACGAAAATGGCACCCATATATTCATAGGAAGTGGTACTTATTAGGAGGGGTGGCCGTGTTGGAGTAACTGTGGCTTTGTTGGAGCAAGTGTGTCACTGGGGGATGGGCTCTCAGATGCTCAAGCCATGCCAAGTGTGGCATTCTTTTGCTGTCGCCTGTCAATCCAGATATAGAATTCTCAGCCCCTTCTTCAGAACTTTGTTTGCTCACATGTGGTTATTTCTTTCTGGCTATGATGTTATTATAATCCAGCAAATATTATAAGTGCATCATGTGGAGTTTTCAGTTTATGGTGTACTGTAGCATGAGTCTTAAAAGTTCTTATTAATTAAAACAAACCCGGGGCCAGGTATTGGGGTGAAATGCTGGAAGGTCAGAGAAATAGAACAAGCCACAGCTATCTCACCTCGCTGACTCCTCAGCTGGTCTTGTTTCCTCAGACTGGATGCCCTGAGCCATCATCCAGAATGGGTCTCAGCTGAACTGCTGCTAGAAGCCTGAATGCTTAACCAGGCCAAATGCTTCTCCAGGCCAAATGCCTCTCCAGGGCAAATGCCTCTCCAGGGCAAATGCCTCTAGTTTCTGGTCCTCACGCTTTATATATCTTTCTGCTTTCTACCACCACTCCCTGGGATTAAAGGTGTGGCTTTCTGGGATTAAAGGTGTGTATCACCGTGCCTGGCTGTTTCCAATGTGGCCTTGAACTCACAGAGATCCAGAGGGATTTCTGTCTCTGGAATGCTAGGATTAAAGGCGTATGCTACCACTGCCTAACCTCTATGTTTAATATTGTGGCTGTCCTGTTCTCTGACCCCAGATAAGTTTATTAGCATACACAATATTTTGGGGAACACAATACCCCCACAGTGTACATAGGGTTGTCTTCCATGGTAGCCTAGTACAATGTGTATAAAGTAAACCACACACCCTAATATATGAGAGGAATAATCATCCAAGACAAGAAACTGTTAGAACTCTCTTGATTCTTGCTGAGTGATTATTGAGGTGCTCAGTTTTAGGCAGTTTGTAAAGTTTGGAATATCCTAAGAATAAAAGAATAAGAAATCTGAAATTTCATTTATTGCTTGTTTCCTTCATGTAAAAAAAATATGACCCACAATCTGTGACTTATTTGATAGAACTTTACCTATAGAACAACCTATTTTCTTTTAGGAATCAAATATCTTATGATATATTCTAAGCCCTTTGCAGTAATGTTTAGCTGCTTATAATATCTTAATAATTTTCATGTAAAGGAACTACTTTCTTCGCTCAGATATAACCAGTACTTTCTCAACAGTGAAGTCTTTTAGGAGACTAAAGAATTTTTGTCAAATCTTTAAGCACTTCTGATTCTAATTCTTTTGCAATTTATGGTAAATCTGTAACCATTTCCTCAAATGGAGTCTTGAAGTCACCAAGGGAATTTATGAGGATTAGAATCAACTCCTTCTACATTTGTATTAATTTTGAAATTCTGAGATTCTTCTATGATTCATGAATATTCTTTTTTATAATATTTATTTGCTTATCATTTTATATGTATGTTTTTGTGTGTTGCATGATTGAGTTTATGTGCAACAAATGGTTTAACCACTGTGTAATCAATGACCTGAAGAGGTCATTGGACTCCCCGGAACTGTAGTTAAAGAAGGTTGAGAGCCACCATGTGGCCTCTAGAAACTGAAACTTATGTCCTCTGTCTTCAG
This sequence comes from Peromyscus melanophrys, assembly GCA_902168415.1. Taxonomy (NCBI): domain Eukaryota; kingdom Metazoa; phylum Chordata; class Mammalia; order Rodentia; family Cricetidae; genus Peromyscus; species Peromyscus melanophrys. The sequence goes on along the minus strand of CABHPR010101838.1, from coordinate 5,381 downwards.
AGCTTCCTATTAGAACTGGTCCATAAAGGATGAGTACAGTTTTCCAAGGTCCCAATTAATATCTGTTGATAACAACATTTTACCCTTCTTGGTGGACAATTATTTTCATGCACTTAATGTATTGTGAGCATGCAAAGGATAGTTTAAGTGGTTATTGGGCCCTTCATCATTCCATAGAGTTGGGTTCCACAAAATCCCTTTCAAAGAACCAACATATATCTGCCAGTCTATGGACTCTGCTTGTCTCATATTTTAATTCTTACACACAGGAGTAATTTCCCGCTTACCTTTATTTGTATGATTCGCACAGGAGATTTTCATCACCTGATGTGCAGCAAAATTCCCCGACTTGATTGAGACAAGTTTCTCAATAATTAGGGTCCCTCTCTAGTACCACTTGCTGTGATGTACAAAGCTTTGAGATGAACCTCACTGTTGCTATGGGTTATGAAGATATGACAGAGCACATACAGAAAAGTTCAGATTTGATGAGATGTGTATGCTGATGGAGATACTCCAGCAGCCTAGAAACTCAGCATAATTATTTTATACAGCAGAACAATTAGGCATGCTAGCTAATCTCATCAGCTAATCTCTTTAAATGAGTGTGCCCAGGCTGTCATCCCCAGGAAGAGAAAGCTATGGTTGGTATTTGTGTATACATTGTCAACATCTCTACTCACACCAGGGAATGGATTGCCATCATCATGAGTCTGAGGCATTGGCGTCCTTGACATAGCTCTGCTTGAGTCAACAATATTTATTCCTTCAGGACTTCATATGCTTCCCACAAATAAGTAATCTTTGCTATTATTGTTGTAAATGTTTTGGAGCATGATAAACAGTGTACATATAAAAGTACTGTTTTGTGATTCACTTAATGTTTTGAGACTCTTTAATTTGTTCCACACTCAGCATAGATAATTAGTGATATATTATATGAATAAGACATTGTGGTTTTTTTCTACTGGCTAGACTTATTTTATTTTGCCATACTTCTAAATAATTTGAAATACGTTAATACAGTTGTCATTGAGTAATCTCCTTCAGGAATATGTCTAGAATTAGAGTTCTAGGGTCACCAAATAAGATGTTTCATTTCAGGAAGTTATGTAAAAGAGATTTCCAAACTAATTATAATAATCTAATATTCTATTATAAACATGATTCATCTATAATTCTGCAGTTCTGAGAATATTTAACTGTTGATATTGTCTATAATTTTATCTTTCACAGGGATATATAGTTATTTTTTAGAGTTACAAATTGTACATATTAGCAGAGAAATGTTGAGTAAATCTGCATATATTTAGTTAACTCATATATTTCCTTTTGAAAATGCTACTTCTGTCTTTGGTAATTACATAAAAGTATTACTTTTTCTCTTTCATTCTAGTAATTTTCCTTTAAATATGTCTTTTTACACATTCTATTTAGATATAATTTGCTAGATACATTTATTACAATTTTTAATCTTACTGGATTTCAATATTAATATAGCTTTAAAAGAAAATTAACATATGAAGTTAAATTCACAGTTAAACCATAAAGAATTAATATTACAAGTTTACTCTTTATACTTAATGAGAATAATTGTATACCAGAAAATTATTTGTCTGTGCCTAGATATGTTCCACTATTACTAACTGCATGACAATTGTATAACTAAGCCTAGATATCTGAGTTATCTAAATGTGTATTTCAAAAGTACATATCCTTTATTATTGCCATTGAGAGTTCATTTTTATTATATTCCATCATGAGACTTACAAATTACAGACACTCATTGTGACATTCCTTTATATACAGATGCCTTGGTAAGAGGATAATTTTGTCCTAAGCTTCCTTTTCTCTACTCCACCTAATCCTCGGCATATCCTTGTGTGTTTATAGTTTTTATTAAGTAATTAATGTCATTCTTTTCACAGGGAATACATAAGGGATGAACTGCATAGACTTTCAGTATTTGATCACAAATGTCTTGGATCTAATACTTCCAGCCCTGGGTAATTTTATTAAAGATTTTCCTTTCAATCTTGCTTTTGTGATTGTACTCATGAAATAGTAGAACACGTAATAAGTTAAGTCCATTTCATAAATGTTATGAAGAACAATAAAGTCAATCAATATTTTAGAATCCTTCAGAGATACCCCTTTCTACATCTAATTCTGGATGTTTTATAGAGCGTTGATGTAGAGTGTTGACTAAAGAACAAGTCCTTCCTTTATAACATTATTTAAGTATTTACTTCATCCAGAGTCAGAGGAGCAGCTCTACACTCTTGAAACCATTTGTAACTTCAACATCTTTATCATCATGCTCAATTACCTAAATATAGAATGGTTCCAACATCCAAACAAGTTAAGAGATGAACAGAACCACAATTTCCTGGTGCTTAAGATGCTCAGTTATTTTGTTTTTCTTTCTATTCAACACATTTAGAAAACTATGCAGATCCTATCTCATGGTCTGTAAGTCCTTACAAACCTTGTCCTTATCTAAATCCTGAAATTTACCTGGTTCATTTTCTGTTTTGTACAAGTTCCACCCATCCAAGTAATCTGATAATTGCTGGTACATTGCAGGTTCATTCTAAATTTATTTAAATTGTTGGTGCTGATTTCCATATGTCAAGCACACAGTTATTTAAAAATAATATGTCCTCATTCACATATTCATCTCATAAAATAAAGTATGCCTTTAAATATTCCATAAATTCTCAACCTGGCAACCACAGAAAGATGGTTTTCTGCAAAAAAAATCCTTTTGGATAATTGTAATGTTTTAAGTTTTAGTAGGACTGCTATCCTTTTTCTTTGTACATAATGGAATTCTTGAAGACAAGAATAAGGTTTTTATCCCAGTGGTCTGATTTCTTGAGAAATATATGTATATTAGAAAATAATTGAACCTGACAAATAATAATGTGGGATAGTGTAGCATATTGACAATTATGAGTGTCATATTGAAAAGGAATAAATGAGTGTAGTAGTTAAATCAGTAAAAATAGATTTTTTTCCAATAAACATTGCAATAGGAGAATGGAATGAACTTAAGCTGAACTTAACTTAAAGGAATATCCATGTAGAGCTAGATACAAGACCTGCTCAGGAAGATCAGAAGATAATCAGATTTATGTCAACTTGACACAAAATAGAGTTATCGGAAAGGAGGGAAGCTCAAGTGAGTGAGTGCCTCCAAATGATCTGTCTACAGCGCATTTCCTCTATTAGTCACTGATGGGGTAGTACCCAGCCCATTGTGGGCAGGGTCATCACTAGACTGGTGGTCCTGTGTTCTACATGTAAGCAAACTGGGCAAGCCATGATGAGCAAGCCAGTAAGAAACACCCTTCCATTGCCTCTATATCAGCTATTGCCTCCAGGTTCCTACCTTGCTATATTTCCTGTGCTGATCTCCTTCAATGACAAATGGTGATTTTGAAGGGCAGTCCAAATAAACTCTTTCCTTCCCATGTTGCTTTGGACCTGTGTTTCATCACAGCAATAGTAACCCTAGCTAGAAAAATCAAATTGTTTAATAAATTGAAGTTGTTAACGTTAGTATGTTACTCTTCAATATATAAAGACAGGTGCCACCTTTGAGTGCTGACTTGAACAAAAAGTAAATTATTTGGACAACCTTGAGCTTTATAAGGAAAAAAAAATAGGTAGTTGTAGATATTGTCTTATGACTATGACCTTGACAAAATATGCTAGAATTTGTATTTTGTGTTTCTAGTAATCAGAGAGTAGTATTTATTGGGTGGGATATTCATATTAAAGGTTTGCAGTTTTACCAAGCAAATGGAAAACTATTCCTCAAGTGGCTTCACTAAAGCCTGACTCCTTGAGTTTGATTAGGAAGAGTCTTGTTTCCATTTGCATCTGATTTTCTGTCATCAATTCCACATATGGTATTTCAAAAATTCTTAGTATATGTACCCAAAGTAACATGTAAGACAGAACATAGGAATAGGATATATTTTTCATTCATGTTTGAGAAGCATCATAGATACTTGAGATTTTTTTATTTTTTATTACCATTTACTGTGATTTTTAGTATGGTCATATAAAAGTGTTATCCAATGTTTATGTTTGCTTGTAGATATATTTAGCAGTGAATATTTTAACAGGTATATAGTTAGAGATTCATTAAAAGTATGTTTGACATTTCAAATATTTGTCATATTTAGATAGCATTATGTCACAATTCATAATAATGAATTTTATATTATTGTTTTACACAGTATAATCTTAGTTTAGTTTCCCCTCAAGTAGACCCTGACACAAGTAATACTTTTGTATATGAATAACATAGGACATGGGAAACAGAGAGGAGCAAGAAGGATGCCTAAAGAAAGTACAGCTCATACCATGTTCTGCAGAAAACAGTCTGAATACACAAAAAGTATTATATTCATAAATATCAAAATTGTCTGTTCGTTGGTTGAGGATTTGAAGTACGTGCTTTGAAAATATTATTGTTTATTAGTGTACAATCAACTGTAGTCTCATAGCCATGATGATACTTTATCTCTGCTTTCATGAGAAGCAAAAGATTCTCTTATATAAAATGATTCCATAGAACTAGATGCATATATTCATGTGTGCATCCAAAATATCTGTAAATTTCCAAAATTAGAGTGAGTGTATGAACTGTACCTGGTCAGTGTTTTCTCTAAAGATATAAGAACTACTTTAAGGGTTCATATTTAACTGACACTAATCTGAGACAATATTTTCTCTATGTAAAGTTAAGGAAATACAAGTAAATTTGCTGTAAATATCAAATTTATGGCATAATTATATTGTAGATGAATAAAATAGACTAATCAATTATATACCTTTTAATTGTTTCCAGTGGTTTCCAAAAGTAATATAGTGTAGATAGAAATTAAGCTTTTAAAGTAAAAATTATTTTACTTAATATTAATTGGTGGCAACATTTCAGTATATTCTCTTTAAACAATAATTTTAGTTGCTTAGAGATAAAAATGTTTTGAACAACAAAATGAATGCTTAAATTTGCAAATGCAATTAGATAATGATTAGCTAAATCAAGGGTTAGGGCTGCTATGATTGAGTGTTGCCAGGCAACAAGGGATGGATAATGCCTGTAGAAAAAAAGACACATTCACCTTCAGAAGCTACTTAAAGTCGGGAATTATCTGTCAATTAGTCAAAATAGGAACAAACATAAAGAAGAAAGCTTTTAAGGTGTTTGCTGATTCCATAATACCATTGGTGATTTTGTCCTTGTCTATTTAAATGAATTTTTATATGAACATGTGAAAAAACATTCTCAATAGTTCTTTAGTATGGCCGTGAGTGAAGAAAATCAATTTTTTTAAGTCTTATGTCAATTTGTGGGAAAAAAA
>CABHPR010101833.1:0-25461 GCA_902168415.1 Peromyscus melanophrys | reverse complement strand
TTTGTTGTCATTTGTTTTTCTGAGGATAGCCATTTTTCTGGAAGCAGAGGTGTGATTTCAGGAAAGTTTTGATAGTGATTAAGTTTTCCTACAAGTTGTCTTTTATAATTTCATATTATAAGTTAATATTCTCCCCATTCAGGGACACAGTCCCTCACCCCCTCCAATATACCAAAACTCATTTTTCTATCCATAGGTTTTTCAGCTTTAATCATATAATGTCTTAATTATGACAAATTTATCTTCATGTTGCTAACAAAATTAATAACCTTTTCATTCATCACATAAAGTACACAACATAACAGAAATAGTCAAGAAACTTTACTGACCAAATCCCCTTACTCATCTTCTAAGTAGTCATTAATAATGCCCTCTGGAAAAATGTAGAATAAAAAATTACTTTTACCACAATTTTAATTTTAATGCTTTTAAATATTACTAATATTTGAGAAAGTAAAACCTCCTCTCTGGTTTGATATTGACTAAATATGAAGATAGCATTTGAAAACAGGATGAATCTTTCCAAAGTTGATATTATTTATTGGAAGTAAGTTCAGTAATCATCGGAGTGACTTCCTTTGGCATTAGATAGGAGCAGGTGCAGAGACTCACACCCAGAAATGAGAAAAGAAAATTTAAATTGGAGGTCTCCATCGGATCCTTCCTCTAGGAGATTGGGGTTCCCTTTGGAAGAGGTGGGACGAAAGATTGTCGGAGTTAGAGGGGATGGAGACCACCAGCAGAACATGATCCACTGAATCAACTAAGTAGGGCTCACATGGGCTCATAGACACTAAAGGGGTCAGCCCGGGACCTGAGTGGGTCTGCACCAGGTCCTCTTCATATATGTTATGGCTGTCAGCTTAGTGTTTTTGTGGGACTCCTAACAGTGGGTGCTGGTATATCTGACTCTTTGACCTGTTCTTGAAACACTTTTCCTTCTATGGGGTTGCCTTGTCCAGCCTCGATAGGAGGGCTTTTGCCCTATCTCATTGTATCTTGTTTTGTCCTGTTTTACTGTCATCTCTTGGAGGCCTGTTCTTTTCTTAAGAGGAAAGGGAGAGGGAGTGGATCTGCAGGAGAAGGGAGGTAGGAGGTAGCTGAGAGGAGTGGAGGAAGGGAAACTGTGGTCAGGATGCATTGTATGAGAGAAGAATCTATTTTTAATAAAAGGAAAAAGAGTGTACTAAAAAAACAATAAAAATAAAGAATACTATTCTTGGGACTGCGCACCATGGGAACACAAAGATGCTTCTAAAATATCTGAGTAACTGGTTTATATAGAAAGTTTGAAAGCACTCTAACAACTACAGGGTAGACCCAGGGATCCCCTAAAATCCCACCCATACTGAATTCAACCATAGAAGCAGAAAGCATAAGGAGGCAGCGTTGAGACTGCAGGGAGAAAGAGGAGATCAGGTCAGAGTTCGAACGCTACTCTCAGGAGCAGGTGAAGCCCAAATCTACACATCAGGCTCCTGATCCTAGGAAAAAAAAAAAAAAAACAATGAAAATGGAAAAACAAACCAACAAACAAAGCAAAACCTCCCACGTCTCTGTCTTCAGTAGAGGACATTTGGAGTGGTTGAAGCAGTGACAGCAGGCAGAGAGAACAGACGGAAGGGACATGCCCACCCGCCTTGTATGACTCTGTTATAGTCTTTTAGATCTTTGAGTGAAATGTTAGCACCGAAGGATAGAAGCATTACCCACAGTGGCGAAAGCTGCTCCTTCCCTGAAAACAGTGTGTTATAATAAATAATACAATCATTAATTCAGCACCACCCACTGTCATCCCTCTATCTCATGCTGATCACTGTTCACAGGCAACCTCTCAGACCAGTCAGGAAACTCCACATGCATCCACCCACTTGTCCCAAGTGTTTTATGAGATTAATTTTTTTCCCATGACGTTGAAAAGGAAACTGGAAAATTAAGATGGGAACTCATGTGTCAGTCAGTGTTTGCATAGATCACAATGAGTTTGCTCCATCCAAGACTATGCCACTTGATAGAATTTCAATAATTCGTCTTGATTGCCTCCCTGCAGTAATTACAGAATCAGATGAAAGTTAAAACTTTGGACTCTCTGTTCTTTAATGTGTGAAGTGTGGTCGAGTGAGGAGCTCACTGTCTAAGTCCCTTCATCCATAAAATTAATTTCCATTAATAACAAATGTACTGTAAAGATGTGACCTTTAAACAAACAGTCATAAAAAGGATGAACATCATATTTGAGAATCAGAATTTACATGAAAGTACCAGTTGGAGGACAGAACTTAATAATAATTAGTGTGTGTGCTCATGTATATGTCTATGTGTAAGAATGGAAGATGGACAAAGTCTGATGTCTCTTTATAGATGAACAAGGTGGGGGACAGGATTTGAAAATCTTGTTGACAGTCCAGTTGTAGAGAAGATTTTAATGACATGTTTAATAAAATTTAGCTAGTGTGATAACCAATGTGGAGGATGTAAAGAAGTCAGTCAACTGGGATCTCGATGTTTAGGTTCAGGAGCACACAACCCTGCAACCTGTTTATCTCAGATTTTTGTCTCTTTGGGTTTTTGTTATTGTTGTTTCTTTTGTTTTGTTTTGTTTTTTGATCTGTCTTGTTTCTTATGTCTTATTCCTGCCACATGGTTTGTTTGTTTGTTTTTGTTTGTTTTTCTAGTGAGACAGAATGAGATTCTCTCCACTCACACAATGGAAAGTAGTCTCCTCACAAGCATCACTGGGACCTTTTACCGAGGGGCTTCTGCAGCAACCTCTTCCTATGACACCCTTGGACAGGCTTCCCTGGCCAGCTTCCACCATCCTCACCTCAGTCTTGGCCTCCTACCATCACCTTGACAGAGGTGGCTCTGCTGATCAGTCTTGTGAGGCCATCAGGCAAGGGGAACACCTGAGAGGCTCCTGTTAGGGCAGGTCCAGCCCTGGTCACCGCATGAACTGGATCAGCAATATTTTCACCCTGAAGCAGTGGGCATGGCCAGCTTCTGCTTCCATCACACTCGCTTCCATCACACTCATCAGATGCTCTGGGGAAGTTAGTGTGGAGTTTCTTCTCAGTCTGTTCCCAGAGATCTCAGAACACTCTGTCCTAATGTAGAACTACGCAGTATACAGAAAAATGTGCTACACGCTAGATTGAAAGGGTTTTTTTTGTAAATTACTTACATATTAAATGTCTCAAAATGCTAAGAAAAATACAAAAGTTGTGATTCCAACAGAAATTTTCTATTTTCAATTTTGTTTCTTTCCCCAGCCAGTCCTAAATTTGTGTATTATCAGTAGCGTTTTTAGTTGAATTTACACTGTGATTATAGTCTAATTTTCAATAGTTCTCCTAAAGACAATTACCAGCTCTGTGTGTATTTATTCCCACTATTGGTATAATTTCATTGAGTTGAGTGGATCTGCCTACATTGCATTTTCAGACTAGACTCTAACATTATTCAGCTGTATTGTTTTTATTTTGTTTTGTCAGATGCTTAAATGCTTTGCTACAGTTTTCTTTATGAAACTGTTTCTCCTTAGAAGTTTACATCACAAAATACAATACTAGCCTGCAGAGTCAAAGCAAAGGTTACCATCCAAAGGCACTGGCTAAGAATATTTTAAAACTGTGATTTCTTAATGAAAAATGATAAATGAGTGAGTTATACCTTTGCATTAGGAATGACACTGTCTGCTCCCGAAAGCTATATGCTCCATGTTTTCACTCAATGTTATTGAAAGCTTCAACTTTACTATGGTTGTTAGTAACATTTACATTGTGGGTTTCCTATTAGGATCAGAAGTATGTGCTGTGGGCTGAATTATCTCCCCCCAAAACTCAGTGGTTCAAGGCCTCCAAGAGGAACTTCCAGTTACATAGTATCATAAAAATTGTTCCGTAATCCACTAGAAATGCATTTCTCATGGTACAAGGAAGAGATACCTAGAGTATTTGAAAGTCGGGAAGAAGGTCTTTGGAAAACCAACCCTGCTGAACAACCTGGCTTACAGTGGTCAAACAGTAAATTGTCAAAAGGTATGAGGACAGTTCTCCCAATTCTGACACTGTCTTCTACCACAATCCAAGAAGAAAATGGGGAACACTTCCTTCAAAGTTTTGATTTTATTGTATTTATAAATTACCATAAATCTAGAAAGGAAGAGAACTAAGAATTAAGAGAAAATGTCATCTGTATTATTTAAAATGTTATGAAAACCAATATTGACTATTTCATATTTTTCAACCTTATAGATATAACATACATAGATTTGTCTGTGAATCTAATATATCACATAAATGATTCTAGGACAGAATTTCTTAAAATCTGATTCATGAATTTTTCAAAGTTATAGGTAAGTTTTTGAAGTATAAAATGAATAGCCTTTCATTTGTAAAAAAAAAAAAAGTTTTATTGTAATTCCTGTATCTATCTCTGTTTATCATCAAAACAGACCATAAACCTGCTTCTATGGTAATTAAATTCTAGGGTGCCATAAACTAAATCAGAAAAACAAATAAAATGCAGCTGTACAGTACCATTTACCTTAATGATCAAGCATGCTTATGATGCTGGTACCATATATCATATACCCCAGTGGTGCTGCAGCCGTCTTGAATTAAATACATACACTCTGTGATGTCCTTACAAGGATGAAATTGCTTGTAATGCAGATTTCTGGGCATGTCCTCCCTATCGAACGTTGCATGACTATTTGAACATCTCAAGTTGTATCAGAAGCTAAGGCATAAGTAATTCAGAGAAGGAAGACCGAGGGTTTAATCTTGAAGCAGATAGTTGGAATGCCTCAATTCAGGACCTGATGAACTCATGGGATATAAGGGAACAGTCACATAAGTAGCTATGAACTGTTACCCTGGACAGAATTTAAACTCTACATGAAAGGCCCTGAAGCAGGATTGTCAGTCCTGTCTGATGGAGTCAAGCCAGAGAGAAAGACAGGACTGACTCAGGGAACATAAAAGAAATTTCTGTAGGCATGACTAACCACAGCAGCTTGGACATTTTAATAGTGATGCTGACATCTGTGAGGAAGGAAGTGAGAGGCATTGGAGTGTTTCATTAAAGGAGCAGTGTGCTGTCACATCTTAGAAGAGTGACTCCAGCAACCATGTGAGAAACAATATAGACGTGCATTTAGATAAGATGCAAGGTAGAAAGCGATGATAATTTCACCAGGAGAGCATGAAACAGGGAGTCAACGGAGGTGACAAGAATAGTGGAAATACATACTGATTATTTTTTTTTCAAGGCAGGGTTTCTATGTGTAACAATCCTGGTTACCCCGGAACTCTCTTTGTAGACCATACTAGCTTTTAACTCATAGACAACCTCCTGCCTCTGCTTCCCAGGTGCTGGGATTAAAGGCATAAGAGGACAGGTGGTAGAATTCAATCAGAAGCAACTTTATGTCGGAGTAAGGGAGAGGCAAAAAAATGACCCAAGAGTGACCTGAGTAATGAGCAGCAGAGCTTCAGCTGACTACTGAAGAGTATAAGTGACACCAATCACTCAATGTTTAATTTGGAGAAACCTATAACTTGTCTGAGAATTACATCATCAGTTGTATATACAGGTCTGAAAGATAGGGAAGAGACCAGTGGGTGGAAACAGATGTTCATCATCAGAGAGCAATGAGATTCATAGTTTAATGTTATACAGAATTGTTTTGGACCAGATGGAGACCAGGGTAATATGAAACATAAGTGCACTATTATACAGCAGAGACCATGCCCTAGATGTGTCTTTGGTAGTGAATATAATGTCGAGATTCGTGTTGTCAGAGAATCATGACTCAGAAGGGAAGCTTACAAAAATAACTGTTCAGCTTGCTTTCCTCCTCAATTCCCCATTTCCTCTCTAAGCTTATTGTTTGCAGCACATAGGTCCATGAATAACTCCCACTGTATCACACATCAGTGAATGTGATCTTTACTTTACACCCTGACATGAAGTCCTTTAGTGTTTGATCTTACCTAGAAAGCAGATCTAAATAGCTGTGGTTTCACAAATCCGAACACTTCTCGCATAGAGGTCTGTGAGAGTGAAATGATTTCTGACCCATTTGCTATGGGTGAATCTGTGATCTAAAACCCTCAGAGACATAGAAACACTGACTGGAAAGCCACTTTCTCCATGTACTCTGGCTGTGGTGCTAATGCTGTCTGGCTACTTGGCTTATGACCTGGGAGCCACACTGGGCTTCCTCATCTGTCACATGCACTGTATTCTCATGCCTTACCCACTCTTCATTGCTACCATGTTTCCATTCACTTCTTGTCTCTATCCTTGCACCTCTGATTGGCTTCATCAGAGGTTGTGCTCTCCCAGTGACTCTTGGGAGAATCTCATCAGATCTTTCCGTTTCTCATCATTCCTTACTCCATGATTATAACCACATATCGCTGCTAGATGTGCCCTCTAAACCCATACCCTGTCACTATCCCAAGCACAAACTTTGCTGGGCATACTTTTAAGTCTCCAAAATCGTAATTCTATGCATCCACTTGTGACAAACATGAACTCTGCCTGCAGTGTCCCTCTTTTTTACAGGAGAAGCAACAGAGTGCAGATGTCTGAAGTGATGGCTTTAGAGTAAAGAAGCTTGTGCATAATCTTAGTTCTGTCCTTTTCCATTTATGTAGACCATGTCTCCTTTCTTCATCACTAAGTAGACATAACATTAGCTACACTATAAAACAATTGTGAATTCTGAGATAGTTAATGCACTCTACACATCTTTATTATAACAATTCTGAAATCACTCATTTCCTTCTTTTTTTCTTTGTTTCCTCTTTGAAACAGGAGGTTACTATGTAACTCTGGCTGGCCTGGAACTCTCTATGTAGACCAAGCTGGATTCAAACTCCCAGAGATTCACTTGCCTCTCTGTGGTGATATTTTATTTGTGCGGATATGTGTTGATATTTTACTTGTATGTTAATAAATAAACATACAAGTTTGCCTGGAGATCAGAGGAAATAGCAAGCTGTCTTAAGTAAACACAAAAGTCAGGCAGTCGTAGACCACATCCTTAATCCGATCACTTGGCAGGCAGCGTCTTTGTGTGTTCAAGGTCACACTAGGAAACAGAGCCAAGCGTGGTGACACACGCCTTTAATCCCAGTACCAACCATAAAGACCTGGAGGTCTGTACAGACAGGCAGTAACAAGGAAATGAGGTAGCTGGGCTAAGAGCCAATGAGAGGGCAGAATAGCAAGGCAATAAAAGCCTGGGTAGAGAGGAAGTTGTGGCATTTTGGAAGCTACAGAGCTGGCGAGGTAAGGTGGTTGGTGGCTCTCACTATTTCCCTGATCTCTAAAGTTTTCATCCCTATATTTGGCTCCATGTTCTTTATTTAATAAGACTGCTTAGCAATTTGTCTACACCTCTCCCTCAAGAATGCTGAGATTAAAATTGAGCACACCATACACAGACTGTTCTTCTCCATTTTATGAAAACAGTCACAGTCCCTACTTAGGACACTCCCCTTTGTCTACTCTATACTCTCTAAATCATAGATTAATTTTATGTGAATTTGAAATTATTATTTATACAGTTGTTCTGTAATAAAATATCTCTGAATATAGACTTATCTTTGTTATTCCATAATTCCCATTTTAAGATAAACTCCCAAGACTGAGCAATGCATCAGAAATGTGTTTTGAAGTAGACTTATAGTCATGATGTCACTGTCATGAAATATTTGAGAGGTTAAAAAAACATGTGAATTCTGCATAGTTGGACCTCAGAAAAAAATTAGTTTAACTAAAATAGTGGATCTTTGTCATCACTATGATAAATTCATTTAAAAATACTTCTAGGGGCTAGAGAGATAGCTCAAAGTTAAGAATTCATATTGCTTTTTGCAGAAGACATAGATGTGGTTCTTAGCAACCATGAAGTTTCATAAGCAATTTAACTCCAGTTCCAAAGGATCCGATGCCCTCTTCTGACATCTATGGTACACTCATGGTAGTGTAAAAACATAAAATAAAATATTTTTAAAAATACACTTAACACCTTTAAGTAACTGAGCAGAAAAAAAAATCCAAATAACAACAACAAAAAACCCAAGGAATGTCTGTGGAGATGGCTCAATGGTTCAGAGCACTTCCTGCTCTTATGGAGAACCTGGGTTCAGTTCTCAGCACCCACATGACAGCTCACACCTGTCTGTAACTCCAGTATAAAGTTATCTGATACCCTTTTCTCACCTTCAGAGTCACTACAGGCATGTGGTGCACAGACATTCATACAGGCAAAATACTCCTACAAAAAATTAAAAGTAAATTAATCTTTAAAAACCAAAGCAAACCTCCATTTGGTCTTTTGGTAATTCAAGGTAGAAATGGACTCTTTTTTATTCTCAAAAGTACAACTGTTCTTTTCCCTCACCTTTGTAAGTAACTTTCTTGTGGAAATCATTATTTTCTCTGCCCAGATCTTTATTTTAGAGAACATTTCCTTTTACTGTTTGGCTACAGATATAAAGTGAATTGATTAGACAAAAGTTCAAACTCTAGTAATGTCTGGGTCGGGATGGAAAGACAGGATGAAATAAGAAGATGCGGGTGCAAAATAAGCCCCTGACCTTTGGTTGGCCTTTCCTGCTGGATCAGGTCAGACTCAACACACAGGAAGAGACAGCAGCTGCCTGCACAGCTGTCCACTTTCCATCTCATCTCAAACTAGGATATAAACAATTATGCTTTATTACAGCAAACAAACAAACAAAAAGAAAGGAAAAAGAAAATCAGTAAGATCAAAACACAGCAACACAAAAAGCTCACACACACATACAAATAGGTAGTTTTGTGTTGACCAACTGCTGGGCATGTAGAAAATGTAAAGCCAGGAATATTTTTGTCTGAGTTTATCAAATGTTACTGGACTGGACATTGTTAATATATATAATGGAGTTTTTATCTGAATCTGTCAAATGTTAATGGACTAGGCATCATTAATATAATCTTGACTGTGTATATTGTATATACTTATTGGATATAATTTTTCTTGTATTAGTTATAACCTTTTTTTAACTTTAGACAAAAAGAGGGGAAATGTGGTATTGTGTTCCCCAAATATTGTGCATGCTAATAAACTTATCTGGGGTCAGAGACAAATCAGCCACAATATTAAACATAAAAGATAGGCAATGGTAGCACATGCCTTTAATCCTAGCATTCCAGAGGCAGAAATCCATCTGTTCAAGGATACAGCCAAGCATGTTGACTCATGCCTTTAATCCCAGGGAGTGGTGGTAGAAAGCAAAAAGGTATATAAAGCATGAGGACCAGAAACTGGAAGCATTTGGCTGGTTAAGCATTTGGCTGGTTAAGCATTTGGCCTGGTTAAGCATTTGGCTGGTTAAGCTTTCAGGCTTGTAGCAGCACAGTTCAGCTGAGAGCCCTTCGGATATGAGGACACAGAAGCTTCCAATCTGAGGAAACAAGACCAGCTGAGAAGTTGGCCAGGTGAGGTTAGCCATGGCTTGTTCTGCATCTCTGACCTTCCAGCGTTCACTCCAATAACTGGCTCCGGGTTTGATTTTATTAATAAGAACTTTTAAGAGTCATGCTACATCTGGCTTTTGATATGTGAACAGTAGAGAAGTTTCTGTAGGAATCACAGTAACTGAAGCTTAGAACATCTCCCTTGTCCTGATGTGACTTGTAAGTGCTACTCTGGAAGGAAGAAGATCTGGATTCACAAAGGACGAATACTGCCAAAAATGAGTTGATTTTACTCAGAACTCAACTGTGACAACCGTCACTGATGAGGCACCCAGTCTCCAGTGTGTGTTGTGTGCCGTGCTGCTATACAACTTCGCCGTAATACTGGTATAACTACCCCTAAACTACACAAAAGGAAACAGACATATCGTGTTTAAGTGACCTTCCAAGATCACTCTTAGTAACTAGTAAGAGCAAGGATTTATACTACATGACCACAGGCATTGAAAGCTATATTATCATGCTGTTTCAAATATTTGAGGAACTAAAAACCTGACAATGTGAGTTTCCATCATGAAATTTTAATTTTTAATGCTTATATTTCCAATGAAAACTTTGTCTATCACTAGAAAGTCAGGCAGTTATGACATATCATAAAGAATCAAACAAAGAGTATACTAGACCACCCCCCAGGAGACATGTGATTCTACTCTCTGAATCTACATCCTCATGACTGTCACACGCCTGGGAGATTCACACAGGGGCTATGTCATGCCTATCATATCTCCCAGCTCTTTAGAGACCAATATTTCTCGGAGCAGAGCCGATGTGGATTGATTGGTCCACAGAAGGCTGGCTTGTGTTTTCCCACTCGTACTTCTGACATTCTCCTTAGCATTCTTCCTGTGACCAGCAACTTAACAATTTTCCCCCACACTAATACAATAACCATTACATTTGAGAAAAGCTGAGCAGCTGCTATGTGAGGAATTGGAGAGGAAGGGATGGATGGTAGACAATAAATACTCATTACATGCATCTATGAAATTCTCAGTTAAAATGGGTGCACACAGTAAGATTTGGGAGGGAGACAAAGGAATGAAAATGATATAGAGTACTACCCTATTCCTCCCCTCCCCCCACAAAAAAAGAGAATAAAAAGATTACAAAAACGTTAGGAAAAGTCAGACACACAGGCTTTATGGGGAGGTGAATGGCCACAGTATTATGCAACATGTGACCAGAAACTGCCAGACTCCTAAACTAAGTATCATTGGAGAATCTCCTGATTCTGCTATTGGATGGTTCACAGCATGCGACTTAATGGTACATGCCCTTAGGAGAAATTTTAGTCAGATTCCACCTTCTGTTACATGATAAGAATCAAGCTGAGCAGATGGGTAGGAAATACCCAGGTCTGGGAATCCCAGTCAGTCACATGTCTATAAGCTCCTGTCAACCAGGTACAAGATGGGATTCACTCAACTTTAGGCCACTGAGACCCACCTCTCATGCATGGGGTGTGGCTAACAAATACTCTTGAGGTTTATAGTCTAGGTCACAGGCTAATTATTGAGCCTTAGCAGAGAATTACAGTGTTTCCTACCTCCTTCCAGTTCACTGCAAGCTCTTTGTAGTAGCTTTTATCTACATACCATTTCTCACAGACAACATTATAAACACACCAAGACATAAATGCACAATATGAGCAAGTTAACATTAGAGCCAGACATGATAAAGATTTTGGAATCATTAAGGTGATAATTTGATACAAATAGAATGAACAGGTAGAGACATCTAATAGACTAATTTCATCACCATGAAAGAAAAAGTGTTAGTGTGAGCAGACAGAGACAAACGTCAGAGGCTAAACCACTCCATTGCAAATGAAGTGTACATCTGATGAGGGAATCTACTCATTATAAAGAGCAGAGAAAAGAATTTGTGATCTAGAGAAATTCTGAAAACTTAGTAGCAAAGAAGCAAAAGAGGCTGAAAACAGAATGTACTATCAAAGGTTTGCACAACCACTGCCTAAACCATAACATCCATAATGAGAAAGGCTGAGGTAGAATAATGAGAGAAAAAGAACAAAGAGATGGTGAGACATGATAATGGAGAATACCCTTAAAATCAATGTTGGACTGCAAACAAAATATTCAGAAGCTCAAGGCTGCCAGTGTCCACCAAGATGGGTGCACTCCCTAAATCAGTTGTTCTCAACCTTCCTACTACTGCAACACTTTAATACAGTTCCTCATGTTGTGGTGACCCCCAACCATAAAATCATTTCATTGCTACTTCATAACTATAATTTTTCTACTGTTATGAATCATGATGTAAATATCTGATATTCAACCCCCTTGAAAGGGTCGTTTGAACCCCAAAGGGGTCACAAGCCATGGGTTGAGAAGCACTGCCCTAAATAGGGAGACAGCCCACAGATTCAACTAAGCAGGGCTCACAGGGCCTCAGAGATTGAAGCTACAGTCATGGAGCCTGCATGGGTCTGCACCAGGCCATGCATACATGCTGTGATTGTTTAGCTAGAAGTTTTTGTTGACTTCTAACAATGGAAGTGGGGGTGTCTCTGACTGTTTTGCCTGCTTGTTGGCCTTTTTTCCTCCTGCTGAGTTGCCTTGCCTAGCCTTGATAGGAGGGTATGTTTTTTAAGGGTATACATGGCTATGTGATGCTATTCTGTTTCCCCACAGAGCCATCAGTTCATGTGTTTGGTGTGTATTTGTGTGATTTGTGTGTATGTGTGCTGCAAGCCACAGATATATGAAGTATTTTCCTGCAGTGAATTTCTTGTGTGGTATTGTAGCTTTCTCATTTGATTCTTTCCCCAAGAACTTCTAACAGTGTGGCTGATCATTTATTGGGCACAACTTCCCATACACAATTGGGGTACTTGAATAACATTCCCCAGCTGTGTTGACAACAGTCACACAGTCAATACCTGTTTCCCATAGCCATCTCCAGAAAAAATTTTCATCTGAGATACTTCTTTATGTCCAAGGACAGACTGCAGATAGATAAGCATTAGCTCATCTCACCTACAGATAAGAGAAAATAACCACTAACAATTAAATCCTTAACTCCTTACCTTTACCCCGGTTTATTGACACCAGACCCTCATTTAAGAGATTTACTGCTTACAATTCTGGGATGGTGTTTTGGCCATCTGCTAGTTACTGAGGAAAGGTAATTATTCCCATTGTCTTGAGGAGACTACAACAAGGCCAGGCAGATGATAGGTGCCAAGGTTCGTTTCTTGTGCAGATCAAGCTTTAATGCTCCCTTTTATCTCAGCCCAGGTGTTAGTCCTAGTTCTAAAGATCCCCCTTTAGCTATTAACTCAGAGAAAAAGTGCCTTTAGGAACCAAATACTACACATTGTGATGCAGGTTGCCTAGCAACAGAGTAAATTTCTCCCACCCTGCCAGAAAGCAGCACAGCCAAGATAAGCTGAGACAGAAATGGTGCCAATGGGAAAAAAAAAGGAAATTTTACTTTACTAGTGACTTATAATGACATATAGACTCCTAATATTTCACCTAGACACTTCTAAGATTATAGTCTGAGCACATAAATTCCTTTTTAGACTCCCCTGATTGATTTTAGCCCTTAGCTAACCCTATCAGAGAACCTCCATTAGTCACTCCCCTTTTGGGTTATAAAAGAAAGCCTGAGAGTTACTGCCTGGTGTAAACTCTTATCTGCTTTTGTGACCCTGAATGAATTCAAGCCTTGTGACCTTGCTTTGGCCAGAGAATCGCTGATTGTATGTGTATATAAACTGGAAACTTCAGAGACTGGGGGAGAGCTAAGATAGGGAGACCTAAGAACGAGAGAACAGCAGAAGAAAAGACAGAGAGGAGCTAAGTATGAGAACAGAAAAG
This sequence comes from Peromyscus melanophrys, assembly GCA_902168415.1. NCBI lineage: Eukaryota > Metazoa > Chordata > Mammalia > Rodentia > Cricetidae > Peromyscus > Peromyscus melanophrys. The sequence continues at coordinate 12,079 of CABHPR010101833.1, read as the reverse complement.
CAGCTGTGTAGATGGAATTGACTTAGAAGAATAGAGTGAATGGATTAAAGATCACGGTGTGCTTAGATTCTTTTGATATCCCTCAGATTAATTCTCAGTCACTGGTAGCATCTTTTCTGGACTCTGAGAGAATTCCCCTCAGAGCAGGAACCTTCGGAGATTTTGATGAATGTAGTTGTATTATATGTGTATGCATGTGCTGTGTAGTATGTGTACACATAGGTGCATTATTTTTCTATGTTTGCTCACAACTATGTTTGTGGTATATGTATATATTTGTATGTATTTTATACTATGGATATGTTTGTAGCATATACTGTACATGTGTAGTGTGTTCTCTGTTTATGGCATGTGGTGGTATACTGTGGGGCATTTTCCCACCAACCCCACAGTTCCCCAGAGTTTTCTTGAGTGCGAGCAGCAGGAAATATTAGATAGAAGGATTTATATTGTGGAGATAAACAGATAAAAAACAAAAAATAGCTTCGAGAGGGCCTGGAACCTTTTCCAATGGGCCCCGACTGTCTCTGCCCCAGGGTATTTATAGATACACCAAGGGGTGGCACAAAAGACCTCCTCCCCCAGCACAGCCAAGTGCAGACCAGTCCAGACACCTGCACTCAGGCCCGTGGCCCTAACCATCCTCTATGTGGACCTGCTGGGTAAAGCCACGAGGAACCTGAAAACGGGCTCCCACAGTATACATGCATGGCTATACATATGTGTGGTCTGTATGTAACTATCGGTGCCATGTCTGTATGTATGAGTGTGTGCACAGATCCTTATTTTGAATTTAAATGAAAGATAGCAATATAACAAGATGTGGGCAGGAGGGAACAAGATGAGTTGCTATTACAAAGAACCATACCCCCTATATGGCAAGTAGAGTACCATTTGAAATTACACTTGAATTGAATGCAAATATTTATCATGAATGCTAGAGCTGCCATTAAATGTAATGAAAATAATGTAACTGATATGTCAAGGAAGGAATAATGAGTTAATAGGACCATGTAGAATAAGTAACATCACTTACTATAAAAAAAAGACAAAATAAAAATGAAGTAAATGTTGGACAACAAAAGCAGGAAGAAGAAGGATAGATCTGAATCCAATCTTAATGACTACTTTGAACATCCATGGTCTAAATATACTAGTTAAAGGAGTTTGTCACAGTTAGCATGAAAGAAGATTCAACTGTGTACAGGAAAGACAATTTAAATACAGTCATTGAGATATTATCAAAGTATCAGTGGGAAATGTGCCCTGCAATCATCAATTCAAAGAAAGCATCAGTATCTATATCAATCTCCAAAAGAATAGACATCAAACATATTAGGGATAAAGTGGAGCATCATGTAATGAAGAAAGGGTCCCTTCTCATGGAAAACATAAAATGTCACAATTCTTAAGTTGCTTAAAAAGAAGGTGTCAGACTGCATAACTTCAAAGTAATAGATTTTCAGGAAAGGTGGATCCATCTGCGACAGGAGTTTCAGGTATAAATATCCATATCAGAAAAAAAGCTTGGAAGAAAAGCAAGAGGAAAGGCCTAGTTAAACCAACAAGAACACCAGTCAACAGAATCTTTCTAACCTCTACAGACTATTATATACTCATTATCATTCAACTGTGATATAACTAGCAGCTACAGGCTAGGAAATAATTTATAGCTATTGATTGTGATATAATTTTAAAACATACACAGTACATATCAAACAGCAGGGGAGTACACATTTTCCTCAAACTCATGAAGTATTCATCAAGTCAGATCCGATTAGAGGTCATGACCTATATTTTAAGGAATTTAAACCAGAAAAAAGCATATAGCCTCTGCTTCTGGAACATGGATAGAGTAAAACTAGACATCAATAATAAGAACACTGGGTGACCCCCAAGAAAGCCAGATACTAAACATTAAATATCTAACTGGAATATGGACCAATGAAGAAATATAAAGATTTTTTTTTAAATTTTGAATCAAGTGGAAATGATAGGATAAATGCAAATATATGCAGTCAATATAATAAAATAGAGGGCTTCTTAGAAGCCATGGAAATTCTTGTGAAATATATGAAGATGAATGAATATAATTTGTAAAGAGTTCTCAAATCAATCATCTGCACTTCCACTATAGGAACAACAACAAAGACTAAATCCAGAGCAATAGAGGAAACAATTAGAACAGAAAATCAATTGAAATGGGAAAAGGAATCAATAGAATTGATCCACAACACCAAATGAAGGAGCCAGCAGTGATGTCCTACGCTTTTAATGCCACTTTAATCTGCGCTTGAGAGGCAGAGGCAGGTGAATCTCTGAGTTTCAGGCTATTGGGGTCTACAGAACAAGGTCCAGGACAGCCAGGGCTACACAGAGAAAGTCTGCCTGTCTTGAAAAACCAAAACCAAAGAAAGAAAAAAAACCAAATCAAAATAGCAACAACAAAATAGACAAATCAAGGTTCATTGAAGTTGAGAATTAGTTAAAAATATTTTATCTGGGCTAAGACTACAAATAAATTACTAATATCAGATCTTATCAATCTGAAAAGTCTACATGATTACAACAATGTGGAATCCTAGAATGTAAAAGCTACAGAAACACTGAAAATAGCATTAACTGACAAAGTCTGGTGAAGGGTAGGGAAGAGAAAATTGGTTCACAATGGGTCTTGTGGTACAAAACCATTCTGTATGAACCAGCAGGTGGCAGATACATAGCGTTACAGATTGAAGGCAAATGATGGACTTTTGTGTGAGCATCACAGGTCAGTACAGGTTGTGCAGTTGCAACTAATGTTTCACATGCTGATAATGGGGGAAATATTTAAGTTTGGGGACAAGAGACAGTTTAACAGCTTCATGTTTTTGTTTTGTTTTGTTTAGTAAGTGTGTAGTAATATTTATACAACAAACGAACTCTAGACATCTACCCAGGTGAATGAAAATCATGTTGACTGAAAGATTGTCTACAGCAGCTTCTAGATAACCTTAAACAGGTGCATGGTTAAACAGGCTAGCACACACCATTCCCATGGAAGACTGAAGCACCCAACACACACAAAAACTCACACTTGCTTGAGGCTCCCCAGCATTTGCTGAGTAGAAAAGAGTTTCAGTAACATCTATATCACATTACCATCTTCTGCAATATTATTGAAATGATAAAACTTTGAGAACATGGAAGTGGGTGTGCAGGAGGGCTGCACCTGTGGGAATGACCTGTGTCCTTGGGCTGTGTCTGTGTCCTGCCCTGCTGTGACGGTTTATTAGAGTTTTCAAAATGGGAACTACTGCACAAAGTGTACAAGAAATTTATCTGCATTACATCTTAAAGGTGCACAACTATATATTTACCTTAATTTTAAAAATTAAAACAGGCATTTATACTCTTCAATTAAAAATGACTAATGTGCACTTGTGGGTATTTAAAGCCATTTCCATTTTAATGATTTTCTGAATTGCTATCACCAATGTTTTGCAGTGATGAGTATCATGAGTGCGTTATCAGTAACAAAACTGCATCTGTTTTCATCCAGTTTAAACCATCAAGAAGACAAATCAGTCATTTGGGAAGAACCTAGGAAGAGCACATTCCAAGATTACTTCAGTCAATGGTCATCAATCATGACCCATCAACAGTTGTGTTTCTCTTCTCCATCCTTGGAGTCCTGGCTTCATTTCCTTGGTCATAGATGGCCATGAATGTGCTAGGCAGGCAGGACAACCCTCAGCAAAAGAAAACTGGATCTTTAGTTGTTTATCTCTAATTCTTAAGACACATTTTCCATGTTGTCTACCATATCAGAATAAGTTAGTGCCCATATTTACTTGAACTAATCAGTGTCTCCATGCATTTAACAGAGGAATTACTAAACAACAAACAGCTAAGTGTGTGAATCAAACTCTTAGCAGGAGTGGTGTGGCCTAGTCTCAAATTCATTTTAAAATCTCTGCATGCCACTAGATACCTCTTATAACTTCTCTGTACTTCATTTTTTGCTATAATTGAAAAGAAGACGCTGGATAGAGCTTTCCAGAAATTGTACTTCTGCAGTAGTTCATTTCCATCCTGGGAAACTTGAGTACACCACACAGTATCCAGCTTGGATTCACCTCATGTTTGGACCCAGTGTGTCATGGAGAGTCAGTTGCATCCCTTGGTGCTGTCTGAAGCCCTTATCAACAGATCTCTTGTTCTGAGATGTAACTAACATTGTACTCATTTGTCTTCTTGCAAAGGTCAGTGGATTCTTCCCAGGAAAAGACCACATCTGACTCATTATTACATCCCCGGGCCTTGTGTCAGGCAGAGGTCAGACAGAGAAGAGACAGATGGTGATTTTAATTAAACTGTATGATAATGCACTTCTGTCATTTTGCTTTCTGTGTTGATGTTAGTAGTATTCATGATCATAATAAACCCCATGACTTGTGCACATGTATTCTGAGGATTCCTTCCTCAGGGAGATGTAAAAAAAAATGTGTACTACCTTCTAATAAAGCACTGATAGCAAACCAAAGTATGGTTCCATCAAAGTTCAATGAGTTTATTGTGCTTACTTAGAATGGATAGGTAAGGAGTTACAGGAATGTGGATGACACCAAGCTGCTGTAACACCAAAATGGATGATGACTTCCTCATAGCTACATATATGGCATGCCACTTCATTTACTCTCTTACCCTTTGTGTACTCTTTTACCAGGGATGGAGAAATGGCTTAGATGGTAAAGGTATATGCCACCAAACCTGATCTTAGTATGATGGCCTAATGAACATATGAACCTATGTAGTAGAAGGAAAGAAAGAAAGTATTCTTCTGATCTTCACATGTATATTCATCAATGTAAAATAAATGAAATGATTGTTCAAAATATATGTTCTAGCACCTCCTAACACCGCAAAGACAAGGTAAATTAGAATAGAATTATGTTCAAACAGTCATGAGGTGTAATAGAGAGCTCATATGAGACCTTTCCTTATTCCTTCTTCTAGAGGAAACATCACTGAACAGTCAACAGGACCAATCTCATGGGAGCATCTGGCAAGGACTCACAGATGCTATACTGAAGATGCTGGCTGTTATGATCAGGCCATTTTCCTCTTCTACGTTCCCATGTCAACAGACAGTTGGTCCCAGGCTCCTGAGGGGAGTTACCCTTCCCGATTTCTAATGCACTATTTTGAACACACACAATTTACTCTCTCCTTATTAAATTAGTCCATAAACTAATCACCCAATAAATGAAAAGATGAAATTATTCATTTATAATACTACCTTAGGGTTGGAGACATGATTCAACAGTTGCAATTATATCCTGCTTTAGCAGAGGACTTAGTTCTCAGCACCCTCTTCAGACAGTTCACAACTGCCTGTTCTCTCTCTATTGCCCTCTTCTGGACTCTGAAGGCACTGCACTCTTACAAACACCCACATGTGGATGCACAATATGCATATAATTAAAAGTAAAATAAACCTCAGAATGCAGCTTTTATACTTCAAAACAAGTAATATTATAGTTTAAATGTTTCAGTTTAAAACTATAATTTAAAATGGTTCAATACTATAATGTGAGCTGACAATCATCCAAGATATGCTTAGAAATGTTATACTAAAAGAAACTTAAAATTCAATCAAACAAATATAAGAAAAAATACCTTCATGAATAGGAATTTTAATCTTACTATCATAAAAAATGGAATTTACTTAGTTATCTGTACACAATATTTGTACATAAGCATGTTTTTTCTCTCCTTAAAATAACTGTATTTCAAATAAACTGCTACCTCCCATGTACCTGATATCAAACTATTTTTAAAACCTGAACCTTTCATCAACTGTCAGGTATAGCCATTCTGCATGTGAAAATTGGAGCAAGGTCAAAAAATGAATTTTGCAAAGTGTGACAGAAAGTGTTTTAAATCTCATTTCTACAACTGATGAGAAAGGGCATTTTAAAGCTAATTAAGTGTTTTCTTTTTAATAACAGAAAAGTTTTGTGTCTGTCTTGGAAGAATAATGTAATTTATTTAGACAGGCAGAAGTATTATTAAAATACACAAGCACATGCATACACACACATTCATGCTCACATGTAAACATATAATAAATAACAGTTCAAAATTGAATTATTGTATGGCTAATCACTGCATCATGACACAGCCTTCTAATTACTCTCATTTTCCCAGTATCTACAACACAATATTTAGTCTCAATTATAGTTGAAAGTTTTTAGATTAAATGATTCTAATTTTCTTGGAAATTTTTAGATTATACAAACCTCTCATCTATATTCTATGGATATATGGAATAAACAATGGCCACACAAGTTCTTTTGTTAACCTCACTTGGGACAGAGTAGATGGTTCTAACAAAAACCTTGACACACCTGTGAACCTATGTGCTGCACAGAAGGTTTGATTCAGGAAATGTAATTGTATTTCAGGGAGAAGGGGTAGAGTCTACTCAACATCAGAAAAATGGCTTCTGCCTGAACAATCTAGTCAAGGTGCAGTTGCCAGAAAAAAATGAGACAGTGAGCAGTGGCCACAGTGTCTTAGTTTTGGTTTTTTAAATGAGTCTATAAATGCCAAACACACAGCCAAATTGGCCAGCTGTAGCGCCACAGTCTGATGGACACTAGCATGAAGGGAACTCAGTCTGCTTTCAGGAGGAGAGATGCTTCAAAACACTGTGGTCTATCATTCCTACCTCCCATATCCATGTGTTAGATAAGGATGCTTATGGTGGACCAGTGGACCAGTCACACCTTATGTTCTGAAAGAATCATGAAAGACCACGTCATAACTCCAGCCTCTGGGGAAGTCCTGACAGACTAGTCTCATGTCTGACTTCTGAAGAATTTATAACATGCCAATCGTCTCTCCAGGACTGAGTCCTGACATCAGCCATTCCTACAGCTTCTGAGAGAGTTCTGACAAAGCAATCACACCTCTAGCATCTAAGGGAATCCTGACAGACCACTTCATGTCTCCAGCTTCTGAGGGAGTCCTGACAGAGAGCAAGGACTGACAGAGCACAGCTGGTCTGTTTCCACACATTTTCTAGCAATGGCAGGGACAACTGTGAGGTCACCATTACTATTAGAGGGATGTTTTGTGAAGTCATGAGGAGAACTGCTGCTTATGTGGGGCAGGATCTGAGATTTTCCTGGAGAAGATAGACAGAGGTTTTGGCCTTTTGCAGAGAGGAAATGTCTCAGCAGTAAAACTGTGGCTCCTGTTGTGGCTGAAGAAAGAAGAGTTGGGCTCCAGCCAGTGCCAGGATTGTTCAGCACACCAAGTGTTATTTTGGGTATCTTAGAATTTAAAGTAATTCTTATTCATGCATGTAAGAACATTTGCTCATCTCAAAATTACCAGATTCTTCCTGAAGAATTCTAAATTTCACACTAGAATGCAGGCAAACCATCAAGTAGACATTTCCTAATGAATGAAGACAAATTTATGCCCAGTTTTTAAATATTTTGAGTTCAGTTCCAATTCCATGCAGTTGTTATACTTGCTAAACCATCAGCCGTGTAGTTTATCCCCACAGCGGTGTTGAACAAAGAGTGAACACAAGAGATGAAATGTTAATTAAGCACAACTCTGTTGTAGGTGATTCCCGGATTATGGAGGGTTTTTTTTGACACTTTTCTGAAAATGATACTTATTTCTTTTAGTTTTAGTTTTGAGACCTGAGCATTGTATCTAGATCAGTTCCACCAATCTCTCCCCTTTCAAAATCCCATGTGCCCCCTCCTAAACTCATCTCTTCATTATTATTGCTTCATCTATATACTTACATATACATATGAAAATACATATATTCAATGTACTGAGTCTATTTTTATAAGCTAAATAAACAAATCTGAAAGTCAAAGAACAGAAAGGAAATCCTCAGATGTAGTGATCAGATCAAGGATTCAGAACTAATACTTGGAGTTGTTAAGCAGTTGATTACTTCAAATCAAGGATACTCACAAAGCATAAACTCACCCAAAGTACACTTGATTTCCACATCAGAGACCAATACAAGATATATGCAAATGAAATATTTAATGCCAGTTGTGACTTATTTCCTCCATTCTGCATTTTCATATTAATTTGCTTCTAATTCTTACAGTGTTGACAGTATGACAAAGTCCATTTTGTGTGTGAAGAAATAAGACCGGAAATGAGGTCAGTTCAGCAAGACCATGGAGGGGTGAGTTGCTGGAGTAGGACTGAAACCAGGATTGTGTCTGTCCAGAGCTAAACCTTAACATGATGCTGTTCTATGTTTCTCTGTTAATCACTGCAGAGATTCATTTCTCTTAGAAGTGGTAAGACACTGTTCCCAAACAGGCTTTTATAAAGACAGATTCCAAAAATAAACCAGACAACTCCCTTTCTTTTCAGTCCAGTTATTTTGGTTATACAGTCAATGTTCATCTTGCTTGGTGAGAGATAGAAGAGATGCTATCACAGCGTGTTTTTAGTGATTTTGCATTTTGCTTTAATAAGTGCCCCTATTTTATGGAGAGAAATGTGTGTAGATCATTCAAGGCACCTTCAGTTTTCCAATCTAGTTGGTGCATATTAGTGACCTGAACAATAGAGTTTACCAAGTTTAAAGCCTTGTGCTTAGAGTTTGGGAGTGTAGCTCAGAGATGGCTTGTAAGTTAATGACCCACAGCAAAACGGTGATGCATGAAGACTCTCATGCCCAGCAATACCAGTGCCCTAATTCATAATTTACACACCACTTATATCCTGAAAGGATTTATAATAATATACCATAAAATATAAATGAACAAGGTTATCAAAACAGAAATAGAGTGCTGACTTTCAAGAAATTACATCGTTTAGATTTCTCCCATACATTATTCACTGGATGGGATAATACCAGTGGACTCCCTGAGAGATTCCTCAGCCTGATGCTTTCCAAGTTCATTTCCCAATTTGCCTGTCTTGGAGGAAAGAAAGAATAATTATGTTTTATGTATCGAGTAGACCCATCCTTTGCCTACTTTTTTATGTAGAGTCATAATAAGTATTTAAGAGAAAATATTAAACCAATTTTCTACCATGAAATATCTGTTAAAAATCACAGTTTCATACATATTTTGCTTTGCTTTCTAACAAAATCAAGCTGAATTTGAACACAAAATTGTGGAGTGGAAGAAAACAGAATAGGATCCAAGGCAGTGGGACTCTGGGATTTCAAGAGGACCCTTGAGTAGATAATGATAGACCTGGGGATCTTCTTACCTCCCTTGAACACAGACCTGTGGCAGGTATTCAGCAGATCATGTACAAGTCACTGCAGCTGAGATCCATGCAATAGCCTGTACCTGCCTCTCATCAGCATGCTCATGTGAACTATAGTTTATGCATGCCCTTCTCCCAGGTGGAAGAATGTACTCTCTGCTTTCTATCCAGTTCCACTGACTATACTCAATTGTTAAAGAATAATACAATGACAAGTTTTTTAGTTCTGTGCACATCCTTTATCAAAAGATTGTCTTTGTTATTCTCTTGATCTCTTTGAAATCCTGGTGATGGCTTACAGCCCAAGCTCCCTTCTCACCTTCCCTATATGCCTCTTAAATTCCATCTTCACTGAACTTGTTGAAAATGACTTGAATTCCCTTTGAAGTATGAAAGATCTCTTCTTTTCTCCGTGTTTTACCCAAAGGCTTTCAGCCTTATCATCTTCCAGGTTCTCCTGTAAAGGAAAATGCTACTTTTTTTTTCTAAACTGAAGGATTAAATGTTTCAGGAGACACAAAGAAGAGAAGCTATGACTAATTAATAAAACTTCAAAAACTTACCATCTGGGTCTGAGTGAAGGCACCTTATTTGGATAATAAATGAGGCCCTGGATTATATTTTTACTGGTACAGTATCTTTCGCTTGTTCTAGGACCTTGGTTGCCCAGTCTGTGGGTTTATCTGGTTAGGAGTTGTTTTTCTTGCTTATCTGGTCAGCTTTCCTCACACTGAGACCTGGTCAGTGGGATTAGGGGAGCAAAACAGATTGTCAGCAATAATGAAAAACAATAATGAAAAACGTGGAAATTGGCACCCAAATTCTGCCTTTGCCTGTTAAGAACTGCCCTTCTTTCTTCATGTAGCTCATGTCTCCTTTGGCTCAGTTCAGCATCTGCATATGGTAAACTCTAATTTGATTGGTTGTTCGACATACTGTGTACTGTAAAAGTAGCATCCCTCCCTGGTGTGCTCTCCCAGTTATTGTAAACAATGTCTTCATTACCATTGGTTCATTCCAGTTTTATTATCTGTTAAGATGGCTCATGGAGTCACCACAAGAGTAGACTAATTTACCAAATTGGGAGACATATATCATAAACATCTCTCTAATGTAATTCCAAAAATAGTTATATATTTGAATTACTCATTTGTTGGTATAGGTTAGAGAAAGCACTCATTAATCCATTAAACTACTTTATCTCATTAAAATCTTTGGTGAGAAAGTAACTTGTTATGTTGCTGTAGGAATATCTGTGTCTTATGGAAGGAATTAAAATTGGACAAGAGGAGTAAGGGATGGATGGGGTACTTTCATTCCCTATTATAAAGATACATCTCCATGAACACTTGAGTTGTGCAAATTTGGTGTACATCCCAGAAAGTGAGAATTTGAGTTTTCCTTTCTGAACTGGAAGAAAAATTTTATGAAGAATTTTTGTCTAGGAGAGTTTAAGAACAGTTACCAAAGGTTATGTCTGTAAGGGTGATTCTTTTTTCTCTGATCCCTTGTTACTAAGAGTAAATTACTAAAAAATCCTAAAAAATAATCTATTCTTGTACATTATATTGATTAAGTCAGGATTAATTTGATTTCAACATTAAGAACAGTGATTAAAAACTTGTTTTCAGAAATTGGGAATCAATCTCCCCCAAGATCCAGCTATACCACTCTTGGGTGTATACCCAAGGAATGCTCAATCATATCACAAGAGCACTTGCTCAGCTATGTTCACATCAGCATTGTTTGTAATAGCCAGAACCTGGAAACAACCTAGATGCCCTTCAACTGAAGAATGGATAAATAAAATGTGGTACATATACACAATGGAATACTACTCAGCAGAGAAAAACAATGACATCATGAGGTTTGCAGGCAAATGGATGGATCTAGAAAAAATCATCCTGAGTGAGGTAACCCAGACTCAGAAAGACAAACATGGTATGTACTCACGCATAGGTGGATACTAGATATAAAACAAAGGATGGCTAGACTGCTACTCACATCACCAGGGAGGCTACCTGGAAAACAGGACCCCAAGAAAGACATGGGGATTGACTAATGACGGAGAAATGGATGAGATCTTCATGAACAGCCTGGTCATAAGTGGGGGAAATGAAGGACGAGGGTCGAGGGAAAGAGAGCTTAGGGGAGCGGGAGATCCCAGCTGGATCAACAACAGAGAGGGAGAACAAGGAATAGGAGACCATGATAAATGAAGACCACATGAGAATAGGAAGAAGCAAAGTACTAGAGAGGCCCACAGAAATCCACAAAGATACCCCCACAATAGACTGCTGGCAATGGTCGAGAGACAGCCGGAACTGACCCACTCTGGTGATGGGATGGCCAAACACCCTAATTGTCGTGCTAGAAACCCCATCCAATGACTGAGGGATCTGGAAGCAGAGATCCATGGCTAGGCCCGGGGGGAGCTCCAGGAGTCCAATTAGCGAGAAAGAGGAGGGTCTATATGAGCGACAATTGTTGAGACCAAGGTTGGATAAAGCACAGGGACAAATAGCCAAGTGAATGGAAACACATGAACTATGAACCAATGGCTGAGGGTCCCCCAACTGAATCAGGCCCTCTGAATGGGTGAGAGAGTTGATTGGCTTGAACAGTTTGGGAGGCATCCAGGCAGTGGGACCAGGTCCTGTGCTCATTGCATGAGTTGGCTGTTTGAAACCTGGGACTTACGCAGGGTCGCTTGGCTCGGCCTGGGAGGAGGGGACTGGCCCTGCCTGGACTGAGTCTACCAGATTGATCTCAGTCCTGGGGGAGGCTTTGCCCTGGAGGAGGTGGGAATGGGGGGGGGGGT
>CABHPR010101828.1:0-22214 GCA_902168415.1 Peromyscus melanophrys | reverse complement strand
CTGGCCAGATCCAGGCTCCACCCTGTTCTCCCTAGGCACTGGAGAGGCCACCACCTGGGGTACTGACAAATTCCATTCTCACACCTCCAGCTCTGGTCCCTGCTCTGCCTTAGCCCATCCCTGGCACTAACACAGTCCGTGGTTCTCCACTTATGCACGCACGCACGCACTCACGCACGCACGTACACACCAAGTTCCTCACTCTAGCTGGTGCTCACCTCCTCATCCTCTTCCAGCCTTACAGCTCCCCTGATGGTACAGCGTGGGTCTTCTATTTGGGCACCTAAACGTGGTGATGCACCTCCAGGCCTCTCTAACTTTGCGCAGGCTGAAACCCTCTCACAACCTGTACTGCCACCTAGTGCTCTTCCAAGGACCAGCGCCTGTGGCCCCTTCTCTGGAAATTCTTTGCTGACCATGCCAACCCCCCAAAAAGATTCCTGTGCCTCCCTACCCCTTCACCACCCTTGACCACCAATGCCTGTCCTTCCCTCTAACCTGAGCTCCCTTGAGGACAGGGCCCAGGTCTGACTCATCTTGATCACCACAGTCCCCAGCTTCAGGCCTGGCACACTAGAAGCCTAGGAAATGTTTGTTAAGTGACGGGTGGGTGAGTGAGTGAGCGCTGAGTGAATGGATGACTATGAGAGAACCGCGAGTGAATTCATGACAGCAGGAAGTGACGGAGGGGTGCGCAGGACAGGCAAGGAACATGGAATCGATAGGTACATTTCTGAGGTTGCGCATCCCTGAACTCAGTTTCTCCAATAGCGACCTCCCTCATCGCCGCCGCTGCAAGCTATGTCCAGAACCCCAGTACTGGTCATTCGGGAAAGGACTTACCGGGACCAACCAGATGAGCTGGTTTCCTTGGGAACCCCTTCCGCCTTTAGCCGAACCGAACCGAGCCCTACGAGGCAGGTTCCCTGTCTATTGGCAGATTGGCCTAAACTAGCGGAGAATGACGTCTTTCAGAGCCTATCGCTGTCCAACATGGACTGCAGCCCCGCCCATTCAGAAAAGCGCCCATATGGAGCGTCAGGTCCTCCTCTGGAGAGAGCGAAGGCTGCTGAGGGCGTAGTCGGAATGGCCAAGAATAGGGTTTTTAGCCTCTGGAACCTCGGGTGTTCCAGGCGTTCTAATTCTTCTTTTTTCTCCCCTCCCTTTTCCCAGTACTGGAGATTGAACCCAGGCCTTTCCAAGGTCTCTACTACCGGGCACTGAACATCAACCCTTCTTTATTTTGAAACAGCATCTCACTAAATTACACAGACAGGGCTTGAACTCACTATGTTACCCAGAGTGGCCTCTGATTTGCCTCAGCCTCCAGAGGCGTTTAGGATTGTAGACTTGCATCATACCCAGCTGCAGTCCTTGGGTCTTGGTAAAAAGAAGCCACATTCCTTGATCCTAAAGGAGCAAGGGCACTTAGGACCCAAAAGGGAAGAAATTAGTGGTCAGGATTTTTGTGTCTGAGGGTCCAGAGAATTAGGAACCTAAAAGACAGGAGTCCAGGAATTTGAACTCCAGGGTCCTATGAGTCACTCTGGTTTACCTGCTCTGGATGACAGATCTGGGGTTCAGGATTTTATGAGGCTATTTGTGGGATTGGGGCCATGCCTCACCCCCAGGCAAGATTTCTGAGGCCTGAGGTGGAGCACAGACTACAAGGGAGGTAGGAGGGGATCTCTAGCCTGGATGTCATTCTTACCTGTGTCCCTACCAAGAAAGTCAGGGCAGAGCTTGCTGAAAAAAAGAATGGGAGGGGGTTGGGGATTTAGCTCAGTGGTAGAGCGCTTGCCTAGCAAGCACAAGGCCCTGAGTTCGATCCTCAGCTCAAAAAAAAAATAAAAAATAAAAGAATGGGAGGAGCCTTGAGGATAATGTGGAGACAAGGAAAAAGGAACACAAAGACACCAAAGAAGAGATAAAAACAATAAAACAATAATAACAGTTCTCTTGTACTGAGTTTACTGCGGCCTGGGTTCTGTACTGAAGCATTCACATAATTATTCCGTGTCTTCCTCATAGTCCTAAGCGATTGGAGCTTCATTAGTGTTGTCATTATTATTATTATTCTCATTTTACAAGTGAGAAAATTGAAGTCCAGTGCAGGACAATCAAGATAGAGATATAGGTAGGGAAAAAATACAGATGTAAAAAGAACACACACAGATGAAAACAAGATTAATGGATAAGGCAGGCCCAGAAAGAAAGAGGAAATGATCTACAGCAAACAAAGGGGAGGTGATCTGAGAGCTAGGGCTCCGGGAAGTGGCAGACAATGCAGCCGCAGGAGACTAGGACTCAAGGGAGACAGAGCCAAAAGATGAGGACTTCCAAGGATTTTTCTTCCCTGATTCCCGTAATTTCAGCCTTGTCTAAGCCTTCTTGCTGTTGGTGCTGAGCCAACTTGGGGTCAAAAGCAGTGATTAAGAACAGGCAAGTATGTCATTATGCCAGCAAGAGATGATAAGAAAATGTTTCGTGGGGGTACCCAGTCTGGGAGGGGCCTCTGCCTCACAGCCTCTGCTCTTTAATTTGGATAGAGCTCATGCCTCAGAGAGGGCTGGGGACAGCCTTCCCTCTCCTAATCTGTCTCTCCATCACTTAGAACTGTTGTTGTGACACATTATGAACACAGGTGAGGACCTCCCTTCAGACCTCAACACACTTCAGAGACTCCATAGATGCATAGGATGGATGGACGGACAGACGGATGGATGGATGTCCACATCTCTCCAGGAAGCTCTTCCCCACCCTGCCATTACCCTCTGTGCTGCCATCATACTCCTTAGAGTGTCCCTGGCCACACCATCTCCTCTTCCCTTCCCTTTCATCCTATGCTTCTCCATAAGCCACTGGACCAACCAACCCCAGTGAGCAGAAACTGGAGCTTATTTTGGGAGCACTCAGCTTCCAGCAGTCCTCAGGGACTGAAAGAGGTGTCCTCAAGACTCCTGCTTCAGACACACTCCCAGCACCTCAGTCAGAGACACAAGATCACACCAAATGTGAGCCCTCACAATACAAGTTAGGCGTGAAAACTTACTATGTCAGCACCCACAGAGCACATACAGCATCCTATGAACACAAACAAAACATGGCCCCACAACCCCAGAATCAGCTGCACTGACAGAAATAGCCTCCTAACACAGGCAAAACAGACACCCCAGTGGTGCAATGACATGACCAGCCACCGATAAGCTTGCTGGAAGGAGCATGAGCAAGAGACTTGGTTATGTTCCTTGTTGTATCCAGAGCAACAGGCTGAACACATAAGCATCACCGTCATTACCATAAGCACGGTGTTTCCTGCCTGTTTCCACGTACAGTTCCAAGCCTTTCACACCAAACATCTTGCTCCAACCTCTCAACAATGCTATTTGACACAATCAGTCTCACAGATGGAAAAACAGGTCAAGAGAAGTTTGACAAATGTGTTCCAAGTTATCATAGCCAGCGGCAATGGTGGGGGAGGGGAGACTGACAACCTGAGTTTGATCCTTGGGACCCACATGGCAAAAGGGAAGAACTGGCTCTCATATGTTGTCCTCTGACCTCTACACATGTGCCATGACACACACAAACAAATAAATAAAAGTAATAAAATAAAGAAGCAATCAGGATTAAAACCCAGTTTTCCCAGCTCAACAGTCTATGACCTAAGGTCATGTGTCAATCAATAAAGATATATCATAGCTGGGTACACTGGTACATGGCTGTGATCCCAGCACCGAGGCAAGATGATTGCAAGTTCAAGATGAACCTGGGCTGTACAGCGAATTCTAGACCACACACCCCGCCCCCACCGTGCTATAAGGCTGTTTGTTGTATGACTTTCCTGAGGAAAGGCAAGAAAACTATCTATTTACTCCTCAATAGAGAGAGCACAGACAGACCAAAGAACGATTCTACCAGGAATAACTTGGCAAAAATAGATAAATTTAGTAGAGTTACTTACATGTCCAGAGTGGCCCAGGGAGGTGCACCACTGAAAGTCCCACCCTCCGTCAATGCCTGCCTTTTCTATATGTTAGCATTTCTAGGAGTATGTATAGCTGGGGCAAGAGGGAATGGTGACTGGAATTTCAGGGGAGGGTCTTGGGGTGATCTCATGACAGTTTTGTGACCTCCTTCACCCTCCCAAAGGGAATGTTAATGACCCCCTTCCCTTAGGCCTAGATGTCTACTACCGTTGCCATGACATCCAGCCAAGGTCTCAAGTCACTGCAGCTGCTCTGCTCTACGACGGCAATGGGCACATCAGTACTCGAAGAAGGGTCTGTGAAGTTCCCCATCTGGTAAAGAGGCTTGCTGAGTGACCCTGTCAACCTGGGTTGACCTGAGTTGACCTGAGTTGACCCTAGTTCCATCCTCGGAAACATATGCTGCCCTCTGGCTTCTGCATATACATTTATTTATTTATTTTATTATTTGTGTGTGTGAGTGCACGTGCTCATGGAACAAGCATATGGAGGTCAGAGGTCAATTTATAGGAGTTAATTCTCTTTCTACCACGCGGATCCTAGGGATTAGGCTTGGCAGCAAGTACCCTTAGCGCTGAGACATTTCACTGGTCCAGTATTAATTTTCTAAAAGAGTCAAAGAAACAGCTTACACTACAGTAGTCTCAAAAAACCACCAACAGTCGGGCGGCTGTGGTGCTCGCCTTTAATCCCAGCACTCCGGAGGCAGGGCCAGGAGGATCTCTGTGAGTTCAAGGCCAGCCTGGGCTACAGAGCAAGGTCCAGGACAGGCACCAAAACGACGCAGAGAAACCCTGTCTCAGGAAAAAAAAAAAAAACCCACAAACAAACAAACAAAAGCAGAGAGTGGTGGTGCCCATGCACAGCCCCAGCACTCAGGAGACTGAAGCAGGAAACCTATTGCCAGCTCAGGCTACCTAGTATGTTCAAGCCACACTGGTGGGTTTAAGACAAGCCTGGGATACACGAGGTAGTGCACAGCATCAACTAAGCTGGGCTGGCAGGGGCTCACAGAAGCTGAAGTGGCAATCACAGAGCCTGTAGGGGTCTGCTCCAGGTCCTCTGCATACATGTCATGGTTATTAGCTGACTGTTTCTGTGGGACTCCTGACAGTGGGAGTAGGGGTGTCTCTGACTCTTGGGACCCTTTTCCTCCTACTGGTTTGCCGTGTCGAGCCTTGATCTGAGGGTTTGTGCCTAGTCTTATTGTACCTTGTATGGTGTTTGACTGATATCCCCGGGAGGCCTACTCTTTTCTGAAGGGAAAGAGGAGGAGCGGATCTGGGGATGATGGGGACTGGGAGGAGTGGAAGGAGGGGAGATTGCAATCAGAATGTATTGAAAACAAAAAGAAAAGAAAAGAAAAAAATCCTGCCTAAAAGAGTTCTTTTTAAAAGTCACATACAGTCACATAACCACACAGAGAAATACAACACACCCAAACCAGGCAGTGAGTGGCACACCTAAAGCTCCCCAAGTCCCTCCTGTTCTGCTGGGTTAGTCCTCAAGGAAACAGTAGGCTTAGGATGGAAAGGGGGGCCCCCACTTGCTCTCTCAGCCAGACTGGTTCCACCGGGGCCATGGATGGCATAACCTGTCTGGCTTGTGAAACTCATGTTGGGCAACTGGGCTCAATTGTGGATGCCTGAATTCCGGGGAGAGATGAGTTGGAACACCTGACTCTGGTGTCCTGAGGGGGCAGGGGGCTGGGGTGCCAGGCACACTGTGAGGGAGGGGAGGAGACTGGGACCTGGGCATCCAGGCTCTGGGAATGCAGGGCCACACCCCCACTGGGTTTTGCTGTTGAAAGGAAAGCCCAGTCATGGTGAATGAAATACATGAAGCCCAATGCAATCTGAATTTCCAGTAAATAATTAGATTCTGTTTTAGCAGAAGTATATTCCCATGTAACAACATTGGCAATATAGTCACCGTTTCTCTGGAATTCCAAGTGAAGCCAAGTGTGGTGGTGCACACACACAATCCATCCCTCATGTCGGGGCAGGAAAACCCTAAGTTCAAGGACAGCCTAGGCTTCATTTGAGATGCTATCTCAAAACACAACTGGACTTTTGAGAGCCAGTGAGATGGCTCAGCAGGAAAAGGCACTTGCTGCCGAAACCTAACAACCTGAGTTCAATCCTAGAGAACCAACTCCCACAAGTGGCCCTCGGACCCCAATTCACACATTAATGTGTGCACACATACAATTTTAAAAGGGGGGTGCTGGAGAGATGGCTCAGAGGTTAAGAGCACTGGCCGCTCTTTCATAGGACCCAGGTTCAATTCCAAGCACCCACATGGTGGCTCACAGCTATCTGTAACTCTAGCTCCAAGGAAGAATCTAGCACCCTTTTCTGGCCCTCCGTGGGTAGCAGGCATGCTCATGGTACACAAACATACATACAGGCAAAATATCTACACACACACACACACACACACACACACACAAATATATATATATATCAATCAATCAATCAATAAATAAATAAATAAATAAATAATAAATAGAGAAAGAAAGAAAGCCAGGCTGTGGTGGGGCATGCCTTTAATCTCAGCAGAGGCAGGCAGATCTCTGAGTTTGAGGCCAGCCTGGTCTACAGAGTGAGTTCCAGGATAGCCAGGGCTACACAGAGAAACCCTGTCTCAAAACAAAACAAAAATTAAAAATGGAACCAAGCACTGTATATTTAATCTGTCCATCACTTAAGGGGGGACAAGGTCAAGCACCTAGTGGTAGGGTCATGAGCACTCAGCTCCCCAGACCTCCTCTCTTCCTGCTTCTGGATCTCTCCTCCGAATTCCCACTTCAAGCCACCTCACAACTTCCCCAGCCCCAGTGTCCTAGTCTGCATGAGTGGCTGTATCTAGTTGGGCGTCCTCAGACTATGTCAGTAAACTTAGGGACAACTCAGGTTGTCACCTTGGGAGCCTGTGGTCCTCAGTTATGACTGATCCTGAGTCACTTGCAGTCCATTTTCTGTAGTATGGGGAAGGGGCCATGTGGCTGCCTTAGAAAAGGAGTGAGATAGGGAGAAGACCTGTGATACAAGACAGAGGCCCCAGGATGAGGAGACACAGACACGGGGTCTGAGAGGACAGAGACCAAGAAATGGGGACACAAACACACACGAGTCAAAATGGTTGCAAAGATGAGGAACAAAAGGAAGGGATGTGACGGCTGGTGCTTGCAATCCAAGAACTCAGGAGGCTGAGGCAGGAGGATCACCGTAAGTTGAAGCTAGTCTAGCCACATAAGAGTAAAACCCTGCCTCAAAATAAAGAAATAAGCCGGGCAGTGGTGGCGCACGTCTTTAATCCCAGCACTTGGGAGGCAGAGGCAGGAGGATCTCTGTGAGTTCGAGGCCAGCCTGGTCTACAAAGTGAGTCCCAGGAAAGTCACAAAGCTACACAGAGAGACCCTGTCTCCAAAAAAAACAAAAATAAATAAATAAAAATAAAGAAATAATAAAAAGGAAGAAGGGAGCTAGCTGCGAACGTAGCTCAGTTGGCAGACTGCTTGCCTAGCATAGACAAGTCTCTGGGTTTGATTCCCAGTCCCAGACAGACTCCATAATTTTGTTTGTGCATGCCCATAATTTCAGTACTTGGAGGTGGAGGCAAGAAATCCAAGGTCATCCTCAGCTACACAGGGAGTTGGAGGCCAGCCTGGGCTACATGAGAGCCTGTCTCAAAAGCAAAACAACAAAAAAAAGGAATGAAGGAGAAAAGGAGGGAGGGAGGGAGAGAGGGAGGGAGGGAGAGAGGGAGGGAGAGAGAGGGAGGGAGGAAGAAAGCACAGGATTAATTTAGAGCTGGACAAAGACATGGCAATAAGGAGACAGGCACTCAAAAATGAAGTGGGAAATGTCAACCAAATATGTAGGCTCCACACCAGGAGACAGAGACGCACAAGCAAAATGATGCTCGCTGCTGCTGTGGATCTGGGGACAAAGCGAGCCAGCCATTTGGGCGCTGCCAAGAGACAAAGGTTTGGGCCCTAGAGTGTTAGGTATGTGGAGAAAGCTGGGATCGCAGGCCAGGCATCGGGTGATCCATTTGCTGCCACCTCATAGCCATACACTGTGGCATGGTGACACAGCCTTCTCTAGAGGTGACACCCCAATTTTCTGGTGCCTCCTATATTTTGGGGGTGACACCCATGGTAGGAACCCCACCCAACTCTAACGCCGCTTCCCTGTTGAGTCACCCACATCCCTGTCAGGCCTGTTGGGGAAAAACTTTGGTGAATCAAGTATCCATACCCTTCACCCCTGAAGCCCAGTTCATTGGAAACTTGGATCTAGCTCTCTAGGAACACACAGCCTAGACAAGGGACATTAGGGTCTAGATCCTCCTTTAGATTAAGACACCCGGGCTCAGTTCTTCTCCCTCAAACACACAGGTCCCAACCCAGCCCATCTCCCTCAGTTCAGGGGTCCAGACTCTTCCCTCAGACCCATGATGCAGATCCCAACTTCCCCCACCTCGTACTCAGATCTCAGCCCTCCTCCTTCAGACCCAAGAGCCAAAGCCCCAGTCTGCCTCCCTCAGACTCACATTCCAGACCACCCCCTCAGGTTGGAAACAGAGCCAGGCACACCCTGGCCTTTCTCATCAGTCCCCAGCCTCCTCCCTTCCCATTTGAAGTGGAGATGAGGTGTGCTTATTTACTTTGGTCCCCGTATGAATCACTCCCTAAAACACACTGCCCACCCCCCACTCCGTGTCTCCAGGCCTGGAACAGAAAGAACAATGCCCCTTCTTCCCCCTCAACACGACAAAATCACTCAGCAAGATGAGAAGGTACTCAAAGGAAAACCCACTCTGTACAGCAGACCAGGCCTTCCCCTCACCTCCCTAGCCCCTCACTCCTTCCCTATCTCACTGGTCCCTCAGCCCTGCCCTCAGCCACACATCCTTCTGTGCTCTCTCTCTCTCTCTCTCTCTCTCTTTCTCTCCAGATCTTACACGTCTATCTCTCAACATCTTTGTCTTCCCATCTCCATCTCTCAGTCTCCTCTCTCCCATCATCCATTTCCCCGCCTCCCTTCGGTTCCTGTGTCTTCACACCCTCCCTATCTCCATCTTCCCTCTCTTTGGGGCCTCTATGCTTTTCGAATATCCTCCATCTTTGACTCTCTATCTCGCCCCACTCTGGTTTCTACCTCTGCCCCAGGTCTTCAGTTCTGAACGATGGAACAAGAAGGGAAGAGGGGTGTGGGGAATGGAGAGAAGGTGGAAAATCCAGGCGGAAAGGAAGAGGGTCAGGCAGACCGGCTAGGCTCCCTAGGCATCTCTGTCAGAGCCCCGCCCAAGGCTGTGTGGCCTGGCCCATATAAGCAGCTCCTGACCTGACACTGAGAACTTAGGTCTGCGAGTCACCAAGAACCTCTATCTCCACCTCCTCACGTGGGTCTGCAGGTAGGAGCACCTTCTCTCTCCAAAGCCTCTGCTCTCAGGCAGGGCCCCTTGGCTCTCTCTCTCCTCCACCTACCTGGCTCACAGTCTCCTTTCTGTCTCTTGACTTTCAGTCTCTTGACTGTCAGTAACTAGGAACCTTGTTCTCTCCCAATGCCCCATCTTCCCAGTCTTGCCTGTCAAACCCAAGTGGTACTGAGTTGAATTTAGAAATTCTGGGGCTCAGCACCCAATCTCCTAGCCTGTTTGGCTTGGTCCATCAGACACAGTACACTTGTCTTCATCTCTGAGCCTACGGTCCTCGGTGAAATTGGCTTGCAGAGGCAACAAAGCACTTTACACTTGTGGGTTTCACTAGCAATGTCTCGTGGGCGCCTGGCTCAGAGCTCTTTCCCACCTTGTCTCTGCCACACCTGTCCCTGTCTCTTGCTCTCTCTGCCTCTGCTCCAAGAAGAGTCCTCCGGGATCTGTCGGGCAGCTGTTTAAAAGATGGGCGAGTTGTTCGCCCCACCCTATCCCTCCTAGCTAACAGGCTAACACAGCCTCTTTCTCTTCAGCTCCCTTCCCTCGAGCGTCCAGCCACCCCACCCCACCCCCAGTGCCCTAGTCCCTTGCCCAGTATCCAGCATCCCTTGGACAGACTCCGTTGCGGTAGCTGTTGCCGTAGCCATCCCCTGCAGCCGTCCACACAGCAGCCACCTCCTCAGGGCCAGCGAAATGCAGTTTGAGATGCACGACAACGTGAAAGGCAAAGGTGGGATCACTGGATGGACCAACAACCTTCCAGGTGCCAGGCAGGAACCTGGCTACCTCCCTCCCCTGGGCACCCTGGCTTCGAAGATAAATGGCACCTGCTTCTACCCCAGAGGCCCCTGAAATGCTGGAGCCCAGTCGTGAAGGAGGAGGTGGTCGCAAGCCCAGGCTCTGCCCAACTGTGGTGCCCACTTTTTCTCCCAACCTTGGCTCAACCAGATGCATAGTTGGCAACAGCAACAGGGACAGAGTAGGGGTGATGATGACCAAATGTGACAGATAGGAATGGGAGGGGTACAGTGATGTTTCCTCAAGTGGGCGGCCAGGTGGCCTGCCCAGACTGCCCGGCAGAAGGAAGGGTGGCAGGGTTGTGGTGGGCCGGAAGGCCCTGCGAGGATGCCTGCTGACCCTCTTCTCCTACCTCCACAGCCATGTCTTATCCAGTGACCAGTCAGCCTCAGTGTGCCAATACCTGCTACCAGACACAGCTCAGCGATTGGCACACGGGCCTCACCGACTGCTGCAACGACATGCCCGTCTGTGAGTGCCCGAACCCCTCCAAACCCTTTCTGCGCCCTTCAAACTCTCCCTTTGTGGGACTCTGCAATCTTCACTCTGCCTGGGATCTCACCATCTAGCCCCCAGCCTCCTTCCTCATGGTGACCTCACTCCCTCTCCAGCCGCTAGTCCTCCCCACTCCGGACCCTGATTACTTTGGTTCTTTGGGTTTCCTTCTCTACACCTGTCCCCCAGGGACCCTCATCCCCTCCGTGTGCCCTCCCCCCGCTCCCCCGGGGACTAGCACAGCGGTCCGGACCCTGACCGTCCCGCCCCGTCCAGGTCTGTGCGGCACTTTTGCTCCACTGTGCCTCGCCTGCCGCATCTCTGACGACTTCGGGGAGTGCTGCTGTGCGCCGTACCTGCCCGGAGGCCTGCACTCTCTGCGCACAGGCATGCGGGAGCGCTACCACATCCAGGTGCGCGCCAATCCAGGACCACCGGGACTAAGCACTGGGGACCCGCGGCCTGGGACCCCCAAAGCAAAGCTCCTGACCTCTATCGGTTTCTCTCTTTGCCACTCTCCAGGGCTCCGTCGGGCACGACTGGGCTACCCTCACCTTTTGCCTGCCCTGCGCCCTCTGTCAGATGGCACGGGAACTGAAGATCCGCGAATAAGGACTTCCTCTCCGGAGTCTTTGGTCACCACGCCTGGCCTCCTGGGGGGGTGGGGTGCTCTGTGGAAAGCCTGTCCCACTGCCCCTGTGCCACCGCCAAAAAAATACACCCACAATAAAAACCGGAAAACCAACCCCGCCTACATGTTTTTTATTGTCGCAGGAGAGGAATCTGGGTGCAGTGGGAGGTTTGGTGAGGGAGGTGGGATGCATGAAAGATGTCTAGGTGTATCACAGAAGGCCGGTTTAATAGGACAGGCTGCACAGATGACTCTGCTGAGTCTCCCGGTAGGCATCTCACAGAGTGAAACCATTAGCCCTGAAGCTGCAGATGGCCTATCTGAACCTCTACCTACATCCTGAAAATAAGCAAAACAAGAAAGAGGTCTTAGGGTAGGCGCTGGAACCTACTCTAATGCCAGCAGCATGCTAAGGCAGGAGTTTAAGAGGAGCCGGGGCTGCCTGGGGTGCATGGTATGAGGCCAGTCTGGCCACACACTGAGACCCTGCCTCAAATAAAAAACCTTTTAAAATGAAGAAAAAAAAAAAAAGACATAAACACTCTTCAAACAACAATGCTGTCCCCTGTTTAGGATCTATAGACTTTTTAAAAGACTTTTAGGCCAGGTGGAGGTGGTGCACTTCTTTAATTCCAGCACTCGTTGAGGCAGAAGCCGGCAGATCACCGAGTTCAAGGCCAGCCTGGTCTACAGAGCTAGTTCCAGAACAGGCAGGGCTACACAGAGAAACATTGTCTCAGGGCGGGGGGAGATGTTAATTTTATGTGTATGTGCATGGGTGTTGTACCTGCGCACACCATGTATGATGCCCAGAGAGCAGGAGAGAATGTTGAGTCCCCTATAATCAGCCTCCAGACAAGATGGGCCTTTGGGGAAAAGGCCCCCAAAGGTTGTCCTGACAAGCTAGCCCATCATACTCCTTAATTTAAGATGGTGACATTCACTGCAAAAGGAACTAATTGAACATGCTTGGGTCTCAGAATTCCTGGATCCAGTCTTAACCTTGCCACTTCTGTTCTCTTATTGAGTTTGTAAACCTTTCTGAGCCTGTTTTCTCCTCTGAGGGTAGCAGTTCCTAATTTGTAAAAAAAAAAAAAAAAAAAAACCTATTCTGGAGGCTGGAGGAATGGCTCCGCGGTTAAGAGCACTGGCTGCTCTTGGGGAAGACTTGGGTTTGGTTCACAGTACCTATACGGCAGCTTACAACTCCCTGTAACTCTTCTAGGGGATCTGAGGCCCTCTTCTGGCCTGCCTGTGCACCTGCACTCACGTGTGTCTACACATAAACATAAATAAATCTTTTTAAAAAGTCAAGTTTATGCTCACATCTCAGAGGGTAGGAGCCACCATCTTCTCATAAAGGCAAAACTCATGGGGCCAGTGACGTCTGAAAACCCCTGTCATTCATGAGCCACATGGGAAACTTGAACATCTCTCAAGTCTAATCTGCCATGTCCTTGGCTGTGCACTGAAGCAGGTGACTTGTGTTGGGGTAAGCATACAGAGAAGGTGCACTGCTGAGCACCTGCAGCAAAAGATCCATGCCGGGGTGAGGCTGAGGGCAGAGATCTCAGGTCCGAACCTGCCCTCACATTGAGGTTTTGGCATAGCCAGGGGCTGAAGGTTAAGATGGTTAAGCATGGTTCTTTTACAGCTTTGATGCTGAGTATGCTTCAATCAGAGAATGCCCATCCGCACCCAGCTGCCACACTGTTCAGTGTCTTCCCAGCTGCTGCCCTCACCAGCACTACCAGTTCTCCATGGTCAGTTCCTCCCGTTGAAATAGTATGGCTTCTGTGCTCTATACTCCAGGTTTTTCTTCTCTAATGACAATGCCTGGACACAGGCTGTCTGTTTCTTCCTGAGCCAAACTGTGTCAGGGACAAAGATGCCCCTGCCCACTGTTTCCCTCACCTCGCTTCTGGGGAACCAGAGATCCCGCTGTGGCACGCTTCCATTGCCAAAGATGGGCAGAGCCAGGCTCAGGATACACGGCTTTGAGGTGGGACCGGGACAAGGACACAGGTTCCACTCACCCAGAACCCACCCCTCCCTCCCCTGCACAGAGAAGGCAACCAAGACTTCCCCACACTTTATTTGCTGCTTCAGCTGCTCTCCTGTTGTTGAGATGTGACTCCTGCTATCTGACATGCACACAGCAGCAGGGGCCTCTCAGACTGGGGTAACCCCAGCAAGGGGAAGAAGCTGGGCCCAAGCCCCACCCCAGGGCCAAAACAGCACCTGGAAGTTGCAGTCTTGGGAAAGCAAGAGTCCCAAGCTCAGGGAGCTGCCTAGGATTGGGGGAAGGGAGTCCTCAAGGGTTAGAAGAGCTCCTTTGTCCAAAAAGGAGGTCCAGGTGGGAGTGGCCTGTGGGGTGAGCCCCAAAGACTCAAGAAAGAGAACCAAGTGATGTTCCCTCCAGGGTCCCCCATTCCACTGCCACCCCACACCTGCCAGAGAGGATTGTGAGGCATCTCAGGCAGAGGACTTTCCTCTGAGGCTCCCTTGAAACAAGCCTGAATTTCCAGCCTCAGCTGGTGATCCCGGTCTCAGGTCACCACTGAACTCTGTCCCTCCAGCCAAGGGAAAGCAGTAGCAGCTGATTGTTCCTACCCCTACACACGAAAGGACACTACACTGTGTCTTCTCAGTAGCTGCCGGCCTTCGTTCACTACCCTGGATCCCTCCTGTTGAAATACTCAAAGTGCTTTCTGTGTGAAGCCCCAGGCAGACCTGACTCAAGCCCAAACCAGACTCTTCTGTTTTTCCCACAAGCCCCAGCCTGCCCCATCTTAGTAATGGCCTCACTGTCCTCCGATGGCCCAGGCTCTAACGTGGCCATTCTGGATATGTCCTCTTCCTCACCCTACCATCTGCACCGCTGTCCCAGCCTGTCACTCACCCTGCACCTGATCCTGACTCACCATTGCCGCCACCACCCTCCTTGTGCCACTGTTACCCACCTGCAGCCTCTCCTGTCCCTCCAGCCCACTCTTCACTCCATAGCCGGGGTACTTCTTGAACAGACATAGCTCCTCATTCCCCACCACAGAACTGCCCAATAGCTACCCACTGCTCTGAGAATAAAACCCAAGGTCCCAACTGTCCCCGGCCTCCTCTGACACTTGATCTGGGTTGCAGTGACCAGGTTTCTGGTTCTCCTAATAAAACAAACTGGTTCCAGCCTCAGGACCTTCAGCCTTACAGTTTCCTCAACTCTGAATTCACTTCCCAAAGGTCTTCTCTCAGACCGTCGCCTTTCTCAGCCTAGTTTCTCCAAATGCCTAATCGCCTTTACCCACAATCCCTCAGTGTTAGACCTTGCTAATATTGAGACACTCTTCTTCTCTGAACCAGTGTGTGCGTAAGTGTATGTGTGCGTGTGCATGTGTGTGTGTCTCCTTCCAAGAACCCAAGTCCCACCACATCAGGGAAGCTCCTCTCACCTCCTGCTTTTCTTTGTGCCTACAACTGCGCTAGGCACAAAGCAGCAGCTCAATAAATCGTCACTAAATGCAGAAACAAGGAGGAACCCTGGGAAAAGGGAGCCAGTGGTTTCTGAGGACTGTCCAGAGTGGCCCCAACAGGCGACTTGGCGGCTGTGGAAGAGGACCCTTGACAGGTCAAAGGGACATGCTAGTGAGATTGTCCTGGCTCAACAGTCCCTTCCGGCCTCCCCCACCCCCATGCCCACTGCCTCCAGCACCCCCACTGCCCCCACAGTACTCATGCAGCCTATGCCGAAGCGTGACCAGGGCTGATCCAAGGCAGGCCCCATTGGGAGCATGAGGGCCCCCAGGCAGCTGGAGCAGCAGAGTGGCCACACCAGCCATGCCATCTTCTGTGGGCTCAAGAGTGATGGGTCCAGCTCGTAGGCCAGCTGTGGTAGCAGGGAGGGCTGGTGGGCAGCACCCCCCTCCCATGGGTCCCCAGGGCCCCCCAGCTCCTGTCAGCAGCAGGGGTGCTAGGAAAGGCTCAGAGCGGCGGAAGGCAGGAGGTGGGAGCCCAGCTGGCTTCCAAGCAGGGGCTGGGCCCGTCGGGTCTGGAGGGAAGCAGACAGTGACCTTGGCAAAGGGGCGGCTGGCCATCTTGGTCATCTCCTGCAGGTGCCGGCGCTGCTCTTGTCGCTGGTCCAGGGCCTGCTTGGCCTTCCAGAGGAGCACACAGAGTGAGAGGAAGAGGAAGAAGCAGGAGAAGAAGACGGAGAAGAAGACAAACAGGTCAATATGGGCCTGGTCTTGCCGGAAGAAGAGCAGGCCCTGTGAGTCCGCCGAGCCATTGGCACCAGGCCCACTGGGATCTCCCACGCCCAGCAGCAGCAGGTAGAAGCGGCTTGATTTGAGGGCGTGGTGCTCGTGGGGGTAGGTGATCACCAGCCTGTCCCGCACACTCCGAACCACAAGCACTGCCGATGGTTCCGTCACTGTCACATAGGTAATCAGGCCCCGGGGCCACACCTCCCGGACTCGTGGCTCCACCTGAGTACCCGGTCCACTTCCAGTCCCCAGTCCTCCTAAGTCCCCAGCCACCCTGGGTCCACCATCAGCAGGAGGTGGAGGAGGTGGGGGAGGTGGGGGAGGCTGGATATGTACAGTGTGGACACCTGTGTCAGGGGCCACTCGGACCACAAAGGTGTCATAGGAGGTGGAGACATAGAGGTCCACAGCACCGAAGGTCACATCTAGTGTCAGGCGAATGTCCACGTTGGTGAACTTGGGCTGCACACCAAAAAGTACTGTGCGGCCAGGACCCAGGGCCCGGCGTTTGGGCTCATGGAAGCAATTGGTCTGGGAAGTAGGGTCCAGGCAGCATTCCTGTTCCACTGAGATGAGTCGGTAACACTGCTGGCCACCTAGAGGGCTCCCATGGAATGACTCCCGGCACTTGGCGCACTGTGGACAGGGCAGGAGTAGAGGTGGCCATCAGGACTGAGCTCAATGCTGAGACCCTCAGTTCCCAACAGCCACTGCACTGTGCTCCCAGCAGCACCCTTCCTGCACCCCAGCCTGGAGATCTGATGCTCAGCCATAAAGAGTTCTGTGAGACCCTGGCTGTACACACTCACTAGCTATATGGCCCTCTGCCAGTGACCTGACCTCACTGAACTTGAGATGCGTCCTCTGCATTCAGATAGGAACCAAGGCTTGCTCGGGGAACTGAAATCATATCCATGGCCCTTGGCTTAGAGTTGGCCAGCCTTGCCTGACCACCTGGCTTCTTCTGAACTGCCAGGCACATGCCCATCTCGGGGCCTCTACACCAGCTGATCCTCTCTGCCTAGATGGCTCCACAGGTCCACTTACCTGTCACAGTCACTTCTGCCTTAAGTGTCACCTTCTTACCAAGGCCTTCTTCAGTCCTGACATCATACCTACCACTTCTAGTGTTTTTATCTGTTTGTTTGTTTTGCTTTTTGAGACAGAGTGTTGCTGTGTAGCCCAGGCTGGTCTTGAACTCTTCATCTTCCTGCCTCAGCGTCTAAAGCGCTGAGTTTACAGGCATGAGGCATTACATCCCCCTCTGCTGAAGCTTTTCTTCTAACCTTACTCCATCACCTAAACACCATGTTCCTTGCTTGTCTGGCCACTGCCTGACCTCCCTCCTCTAGAGTGTTACTCCCAGAGGACAGACACTGTGCTTGTTTTGTTATCTACAGGGGCTCCGGTACTTTGCATGGTGTCTGGCATATACTGGGTGCTTAATGAGCGTTGTGAAATGAACACAGGGATGGAGGGATAGAGGCAAGCTATCACAACTCCTGTAACTCAGCAGAAACCACTCCAGTCCATACAGGCTCTCCTCAACTAGCCACTGTGGCCGAGATAGGACATTTAGTGTCCCTGGGCCTCTTCTTTGCATGTCTACATCCTACCAAAGGCCCTGCGAAGCCTTGACAAGCCTTCTACATCTGGGCTAAGCTATTGCCTCCAAAGCACAGCATGCAGCTCACCACATACTGGCTATTACTGCTATAATTATTAGAACCAAATAAGCACTACTTGGAGCGGCCAACAGAGAATGGAGAAAATCTGTACTGATCTCCAGCCCACTCTAGCAAAGACCAATGGATATTTCTGGCACTGTTGAGGGTTTTATTTTTGTTTTTTGGTTTTCCTTTTCCTGGACACAGGAGCATACATCTGTAAACCTAGTATAAGGGGACTTATTGCTCTACCACTGAGCCACATCCCCAGCCCCTCACTGGGGGATTCTAGGCAAGTGCTCCATCATAGAGGCGTGCTTCTAGGCCCTCAATGGGCTTTCTATGCGTATGCGTGTGTGTGTGTGTGTGTGTGTGTGTGTGTGTGTGTGTGTGTGTGTGTAGTATATGTGTGAGTGAATTTTGTGCATGTGCATATATATGTGCAAGCATATTTAAGGATCCAAACTTAGGTCCTTTTTGGTTTTGGTTTTGGTTTTTCAGAGACAGGGTTTCTCTGTGTAACAGTCCTGGCTGTCCTGGAACTCACTCTGTAGACCAGGCTGGCCTTGAACTCACAGAGATTCACCTGCCTCTGTCTCCCAAGTGCTGGGATTAAAGGCGTGCGCCACCATGTCTGGCTACAAACTTAGGTCTTAATGCCTGTATAGCAGGCACTTGCTGACTGAACTATCTCCCCAGCATCCCCAATGGACCTTTCAATCATTCATCAGTAAAGCAAAGTTTCTGGTCTAGGATGGAAAGGGCGGAGATTAGCGAGGCTTGTGAAACTGCTGTGTTTGGGGTGGAGCTACAACTCAACTGACAAATAGTTATGTTCCTGGACAAGAGAAGACCAAGTGAGACAGAAAGGGCCTGCAGAGGGTGGGCGGGAAGAGCGGGACACAGCAGCCAGCCAGCCTCTCTGCTTCAGAAAAGAGAAATAGACCTAAGGGGAATTTGGCTTTGTGTCAGGTTTTTTTAGACTGAGTCTTGCACCATGCAGGCCTAGAACTGACAATAATCCTCTTGCTTCAGCCTCCTAAGAACTAGAATTACAGACTGGAGCCATCAGACCTGCTCCCAAAGGGGATTTAAATCTAAGTTTAGAATTAATGAGTGAGCCCCTTGTCAGCCTGGGGTCACCTCATGGGGAAAGCCATGTGCGAGAAAGCAAGCACAGCTGGCCCAGAGGGGAGCAGAGTCAGCCACTGGACGTCCTGGCATCACTCTGGGAACTCCTGGATGCAGCCATTCCTAAACACAGGCCCCGGACCACACAGGCTCTTCTTGTTCTTCCTGCTGCTGCTTTGAGACAGGGTCTCATGTAGCCCAGGTTGGCCTCACAATCTCTATGTAGCTGAAGCTAACCTTGAACTTCTGATCCTCCTCTCTCTACCTCCCAAGTGCTGGAGTCACATGTATGCCACCACACTCAGTTTGTGCTGTTTTGGAGATCAAAGCCTGGGTTCACACATATGCTAGGCGAACTCTACTAGCTAAGCCACATCCTCAGACTGTATTGTTTTTGAAACAGTATCTCTCTATAACCCTTGAACTCAAGATCCTCCTGCCTCAGCCTCCTGAATAGCTGCCATGTGCCACTGTGCCCAGTCAGACCTGTTTTCAGACCTTAAGCTACTCGAGGTGGGTTTCTGGCACTTGCAGCCTGCAATCTGACTGTCACGGTCAGAGACCCCTGAGGCCCACATTGGACTCTGCATGACTGCCCAGGGCTCAGCAAGTCTACACGATGCTCTCCATCCCAAACCAGATTCACAGCCACATGCTTGGTCCTGAGTCCCCTCAGCCCAGCTCTGGCCTCTTGCTCCTGTGACACAGGAGCTGGCTTTTCCAGACCTACCTGGTACTTGTAGCAGTCTCGGCGGTCACTGGGAGAGCTGCCCTGGCAGGTGCCCGTCTCTGTGTTGTTCTGACACGGGCAGCCGGTCCCGTCTTGCTCATTACAGGTGTCAGCGTGGCCATTGCATTGGCATCTGAGGATGGAAGAGAGTAGAGGGTGAATGCCTGCGAAGTCCAGCTTCAGCAGGGTTCAGTTCCCGAAGAGGAGGTGTGGAGTTGGCGGGGGAAGAAAGGGACAGATGCACCTCTGAGGGTTCAGCACCTCTCTCTCCCAAGCAGAGGAGTTCTTTATGTGTGTAGCATATTGACAATGTAAGTCATTTGGCAAGCTTCAGAGCCCCGGATCTCCTTTTCACTCCCCACTAAATGTCCAGGGTGAAAAGGTCAAATACAAAACAGACAGTCTCATCTGAAACAACATCTTCAGACCGCTCTGTCAAATTAGAAAGTTTCTCAGCACAGCATAGACCTTCTGCCTCTACAGCCTGTGCCTAGGCTGCCTGCTCACGGGGTTACAATACGTTAGACAGTGTGAAATTATTTTTACCTTAACCAAGTTATGTGTAGAATCATTGGATGTTTCCTAAAATACAAGCTTTACAAAATATCTCATAATAAGCACTTAACTGCCTGATTATAGCATTTTTTTTGTTCCTCAGTTTTCTAGTAGGGGCCTGTTCTTTTTATACGCTCCCAGAAAGGAAGACCCTGATATCTCATTCTTTTTTATTAACTCACACTATGCTTTTTTCTGTTTTTTCTGAGACAGGGTTTCTCTGCGTAGCTTTGTGCCTTTTCTGGAACTCACTCTGTAGGCCAGGCTGGCCTTGAACTCACAGAGATCCACCTGCCTCTGCCTCCTGAGTGCTGGGATTAAAGGCGTGCGCCACCAACGCCCAGCAACTCACACTATTCTTAGTCCCTCTATATAGGCTCCAGTACAGCACAACAGATATGCTTGTGACATCTTGTACTCAGAGCTGAGCAAGACAAATCTTAGAACCTGCCCTATTGGTACCACAGTCCCTGAGGCACAAGGACTGCCTCTTCCTTCTGTGACTCTCCTTTCAGGCCATGACCCCTGTCTTCAGTTTCCCTCAGGAACATGAACGTATTTCTCCAGGGGCTGCATAAGCAGAGAAGTCCCCATTATGCAAACAACTGTTCCTCACAGTGAAAGCAGAAGCCTTACACCAGCAACTCACCTCTTGGCGAAGTTTTGCTGGAACTTTGTCAAGCAGCACCCTCCACCTTAGGGCTGGAGCCATCCCTTGTGCTATGGCCTGTGCCAAATGCCCATGACCTCCAGGCTCTCAGAGGTCAAGCCCACTGCCCCAGGCCACAGGGCCCTCAGGTGACAATCGGCTTGGACTCCACAGTTTTCGGAAGTTTTAGATGGGCAGGCACAGAAGGGAGGTGGTCTTGGGCTCCGCTCCCCTCCCAGCAGCCTTTTCTGAGCCCACTGTCTCCTTCCAGGTTTGCCTCACTTTCCTCACCCCTTGTTTGGCCTCCAGCTCTCTTAAACTTCACTGGCTTCTGACTGACAAACAGCTAGGCAAGGGAGGTCTAGTTCCCAGCGTTCCTCCCAATGAGAAGGGTCAAGTTCCTTCCTCTTACTTGGTGCATTTCCCGTCCAGGAGGAAGTAGCCGTGGAGGCAGCTCTCGCATTTGTCGCCATAGCTGTTATTCTGGCAGTTCACACACACGGCTTCATCTTCACTAGGACCTTCTGTCACCCAGTTTTCAATCTGACCAAGCAAGGACATAGAAAGACATGGCCCAGCCCTCCTCCCTCAGACCCAGGGGTCTGGGCTCCCAGCCCTCCTCCCTCAGACCTAGGGGTCCAGGCCCAGCCCTCCTCCCTCAGACTTAGGAGTGCAGACTTCATTCCCTCACCTCATCTGGATCCAGTGAGTACTTCTCTGGCTCCCTTCTGGCCATTTCTAGCTCTTTCCTGGAGACACACACATGGCTGTTCCCTCGACAGAAGGCATGGCAGGGCCGGCAGGTCCCGCCTCCCAAAGCTGAACCCACAAATAGTGGGAGACACTGCTCACAGTGGATACCCTGGTAACACAGGACAGTGCCATCAAAAGGGCTGGGGAAACACGGAACAGGGGACACAAGGGCCAGGCACCTGGTCTGGCCCATCCCAGCTGCACTGCAATTCAGCCCCCACTTTACTCGCTTACCCCAGCCCTTAAGCCCTGAGTGACAAAGCTTTCCATACA
This sequence comes from Peromyscus melanophrys, assembly GCA_902168415.1. NCBI lineage: Eukaryota > Metazoa > Chordata > Mammalia > Rodentia > Cricetidae > Peromyscus > Peromyscus melanophrys. Next base: position 842 of record CABHPR010101828.1, on the reverse strand, counting down.
TCCCCATCCACTACCACACTGCCCCCCAAATCTTTTCACATCTCCCCAGAATAGGGCTCTCCCATCCCTTCCCTGCTCATGGCTTCTCAGGACTGGAAATAAACCTCAAGATGCCTCAGTACAAGGGCTGGGCGGAGCGTCATCGGTGGAGCACTTGCCCAGAATCCACCAGTTAGGGGCTGCAGTGTGACTCAGTGGTACAGCACTTGCCCAGCATGTCAAACATGCTGGTTCCATCCGCAGCACCACCAAAATATACTTTAAAAATCAGTAAAAACCATTTCTACGCACAGGCTGAGAGGCTCAGTCTCCAGGCCAGGGCCTGAGGTGCTAGTGGCAGGTTACATACCTTGGTGTGGTTCCGGCACAGCAGGCAGTGGTCCTGTGCCCCTACGCCTGCACACTCACTGTGGCGGTTACAGCGACACTCTGTAGAGCAGTTGCGGCCAACAAAGCCAAAGTGACATTGGCAGTGATCAGGCTCTACACAGGAGCCGTTCACACAGCCCTGGGCGCACACAGGGCGGCACAGGCCAGTCACACTGTGGGGGCAAGCAGAGACGAGGGCAGGGGACGCAGACCTCACGCACCGTCCCACACCCTGAGTCTTCCCTACCCCGCCCTCCTATTCACTATCCTCTCCTGGAGACTCATTCTTTCCTGGTTTCTCCAGCCATTTTGTCCCCTGCATACTGGGCTGGGCAACTGCTCTCTTGTCTCATAGATCTGGTCCACCACCTGTAAACCTGGGCTCCATTCTCTTCCACACCGTATCTCATCCCATCCTCGCTCCCCCACAACCCTCCCCCTCTGTCTGCCCTCCTCCCCCGTCATGCCCCCCC
>CABHPR010101826.1:0-10482 GCA_902168415.1 Peromyscus melanophrys | reverse complement strand
GGGGGCGGGGAGGTGCGCTTGCAGTGAGTAAAGGCTGGGTTAGATACTGCGACCCTTTCCTGGGCTTTCTACACCTCCCCCCACTCCACTGCTGAGATTTGCACGCCAAAATACCTGTACTGCATCTGCATCCCAGACGCACCAACTTCCGCCCACTTCACTCGCCCCTCGGCCTGTCACGCTCTCCGGAAAAGAACACAAGGTCCCGTTCCCATTTACATCCTCTTCTCAACCCCTGTTGTTACGTTGTCAGAGGAGGTTGAAAATCAATGCCCAAACAACAACATAATCACAAAACCCATAAATAAACCAAACAAAAATAACGAGTTTCCTAGTATTTCATTTCTCACTAAACAGTACAGAGAGCTAGCCCAAAATGTTCCCATTTAATAATTACATTACTGCCCCCCCACCCCCCACAACTTGTAATATTCACGAACATAAAGAGACTAGAATGTGGGATCGGGTAGAGGGGATCTGGGCACTCCCCAGTTACCCCCATTTCTCCCATCTTTCTTAAGGCCTCCATTTCCTTTTTTACTTTCCAAAAAACCGTGAGTGTTCTCCTTTAAGGGGCTGGGCATCTTGCCTGGCCTCTTTAGAGTTACCGAAGTTTCCAAAGAGCCTTCCCTGTCTGGGCAGGATACACCTTTCAAATAAGACCCCCGGAACTGTGCTCTTCACATCCCAAACGGTGTTTCCCCTGGGCCCTCCCTCGCCTCTTTCTCCGGGGACCGCTTGGTTTTAGCCTCTCCCCAGAGAGAGTGAGCATCTTTGAGGACTCCCGCCCTTAGCTGCTCCACTCCCGGATGGAGCCAGGGAAATGTGGTGGGGGGGCCGGGGCCAGAGTTTCAACATTGCCCCCCAGAAAGAAGAGCCAGAAATGGGGGTAAGGAGAAGGAACTGGGGTGGGGAGGGGGGCGGGGAGTGGCAAGACGGTGTGAATGGGGATGCTCTGGAAATTAAGAGGGAAGAAAGGATCCAGAGGAGGGTGTATCTGTTTTATCAACTGTCATGGAGCTTGCTCTGCCCTTTTCAGTCTCGAGCTGTCTCATCATTCATTAACTAGCCCCTCCCTGTCCTGTCTGCCAGCCCCAGGCCTGAGCTCCTGGCAGTCCCTGGTCTCAGTTTCCCTGAGTGGGAGAGGCTCAGTGTGGGTCCCCAAAGGCAGCTGCTGAAGGAATCCCAGATCCTGAGGTTGGGAAGTCCCAGATTAACTCTCCCCTTCTCAGTTCTCCGGACCGAAGTCTGACGCAGGCCACAGGATGCCGGAGCACAGCAGTCATCAGCTTGGTGATTGCCTGGCCTCTGGTTGCCTCCCAGGTAATCATCTGACTTTCCAAGACTCCTTCAGAATTCCTCCTACCCCAACCTTAAGTTCTCACCAGAGATGGCTCTGTATTCCTTTCCTCAAAGTGTTTCTGCCTGAGGCTTGCTCTCCTGTCTCCTCAAGAGCTGGTGGGGAGCTCCAACCTTGATGTTCCCTCTGCTTTCTTGCCTTGGTTAGCCCTTTTCTTACTAACTAGTCCATGACCATTGAATGTCTGCTCTGTGTCGTGTTCTGTCACTGAGCTGTTAGAGGTTACAAAATGCAAATCATTTCCCTGCTATCTGACATTCTAGAGAGAGGAGTAGGTATGTGGACATGTGGGCAGCAGTAGGAACAGCTGGAACTTTGCTGCCCTGTTCCTCTTTTAGGGGAGAAGGTCCTGGCATGGGCACCAGGGCTGCGGAAAGGGCGAGAACTGGAGCTGCCTGGAACTCTGATCTGCACTAACTTTAGGGTCACCTTCCAACCTGGTGGATGGCAGCGAAATCAGGTGAGATGGTCAGTGTAATAGAAAAGACAGAAGCTGGGCATGGTGGCACTGACCTGTGATCCCAGCATTCTGGAAGGTGAGATGGGAAGACCATGAGCATTCCAGGCTAGCCTAGGCTATGCAGCAATACTCTGTTTTAAAACACAAAACAAAATAAAAGGACAGCTAGAGTGAACTGGGAAGGGAGTCTGGATTTGGACAAACATGGATTAGGGGTTGTCTTTTGACTGTATTATTGACAGTAGGAATTACTTCTAGGGAAGTTGCCTTCTACTGGGGAGGGCAGAGGAGGAGGGAGGAGGCCCCAGGGTAGGACACTGGTGGCTGTCTGAGGTCTGTAGTACCACTCTTGTGCTTCCTTTAGGATACTCCCCTGAGCAGTGACTATGATTTTGCCCTGGTCAACATTGGGCGGTTAGAGGCTGGTAAGTGTGAGGGGTTGATAAAAGGGGCATCAGAACACCCCCTTTCTGTCCACAGAAGGCTGCAAGGGTGGGGCAGGGTGGACTAGAAGGAATCCTCCCAGAGCGACCCCATGGTTATTCCACTCTCTTGACTTCAGTGAGTGGCTTGTCCAGGGTGCAGCTCCTCCGTCCGGGGGCCCAGCTGAAGTTCATCCCAGAGGAGATTCTCATTCACGGTCGAGACTTCCGTCTGCTTAGAGTTGGTTTTGAGGCTGGAGGGCTAGGGCCTCAGGCCTTTCAGGTAAGACCCTTTCATCTGAAGAACTCTTCTCACCTTAGAACCCAGGATCCTCTCCATGCTCCAGGGTCTCTCATCATTTGTTGTTGGTTGTTTTTTCTCTTTTTGGGGGCCCACCACCCAGCTCCCAAATAAATCACACATGGAGGCTTCTTCTTAATTATGAATGCCCAGCCTTAGCTTGGCTTATTTTTTTGCCAGCTTTTCTTAACTTGAATTATCCCATTTACCTTTTGCCTCTGGGCTTTCCCTTTTCTTACTTCTGTATCTCTTTAACTCTTACTCTGTGACTGGCTGTGTGGTGGTGGCTGGCCCCTAGCATCCTCCCCTCCTTGTTCTCTTGCTCTTCTTTCCCCCCCAGATTTCTCCTTCTACTTATTCTCTCTGCCTGCCAGCCCCGCCTATCCTTTCTCCTGCCTGACTATTGGCTGTTCAGCTCTTTATTCGACCTTTAGGTGTTTTAGACAGGCACAGCAACACAGCTTCACGGAGATAAACAAATGCAACATAAGAGAATGCAACAGGGCTGGAGAGATGGCTCAGAGGTTAAGAGCACTGGCTGCTCTTCCAGAGGTCCTGAGTTCAATTTCCAGCACTCACATGGTGGCTCACAACCATCTGTAATGAGATCTGGCGCCCTCTTCTGGCCTGCAGGCATACATGCAGACAGAACACTGTATACATAATAAATAAGTAAATCTTAAAAACAAAACAAACAAAAAGAATACAGCACATCTTTGCATCATTAAACAAATGTTCCACAGCATAAACAAATGTAACACATCTTAAAATAATATTCTACAACATCATTTCTCTCACTCCACTCAAAGGCTGGAGTAAGTGATAGTCTTGTGAAGGGGAGGGGCCTGACCTGTCTGGCTCTGTCAGTTATGAGCAGTAACTATGGGTAAGTTTTCACCTCTGAAAAATATGGAAAGTTGGATAATATTCCTAAGATTCCTCCCCCAAGTTAATATTCTATGATTCTATGGTTCTAGATTTGTTCCTCTGCCCACCGCACCTTCCAGTTGTGGAGGTCTCCTTCTTTGGGGCCTGTGTTAGCTGCTCTGCTCTATTGATGGTAAAGACAGAGCAACACATGCTGTTTCGTTCTTTTTACTGCTAGTCTGAGGCTAAAGGATGGGATATGTGTGCTCTCCTCCCCAGGTAACCATGGCCATCGTTCAAGCCAGAGCTCAGAGTGGTCAAATCCAGCAGTATAGAGGAATAACCATGAGCAAAATTGGTAAGTGAGGATGCTTTAGGTCAAGGAAGTGGGAAGAGTCTGAAATGGAAGAGGCTAGTTGGACAAAATATTTCTTCTTCCTCTGTGTCTCACTCCTGCTCCAGGCACGGTTTCTGGCTCCAGAAAACCACCTATTCCTCTCTTGGAGACTTTAGAAGACTGGGAAGCTGAGCGGAAGAAGCAGGGGGCCAGAGGCTGGAGGGTTAGCACAGTCAATGAGAGATTCGACACAGCTTCCAGGTGATGTCCCCATCCGCCCAACTCTTGCTGCCCCCAAGTCTTCCCAGAGTTCCTTGGTCCTCTAAGCCAGCAGTTCCCATAAACTCCAGCCTGTTCCCTCTTTTTAAAACCTGAGATCCCTTGGAATGGTATTTCCAAAGTAACTTCCTTATCATAATAGCTTCCTGTTAGCAGAGGTCACTGACAAGCTGTGACGTCACTCTTCATTTTGCAGCCTCTCGGGTTACTTCTGGGTCCCTAATCGAATTCTGGACAGTGAGGTCAGAAGAGCATTTGCCCACTTCCATCAGGGCCGTGGACCGGTCAGTCTGAGATTAGAGGGTCAGGGGACAAGGGATGGGAGGGCTTCCTGTGAGGTCATTGTCAGGGCAAGGGCGGCTTAAGTGCATTTCTTCCACAATGACCCTCTTCTCACCCTTATGAAGCGCCTGTCCTGGCACCACCCTGGCGGAAGTGACCTTCTCCGATGTGGAGGCTTCTATGTAGCCAGTGACCCTAACAAAGAAGATATCAGGTGAGGGGTCCTGGTGAGACTCAGGGCAGCTATTCTGGGAAGACTTGCTGCCTTCATTCCTGACCCCTTCTTTCCCTCCAGAGCAGTGGAGTCAATGCTCCAGGCTGGGCACTCTGATGTTGTCTTGGTAGATACTATGGATGAGATGCCCAGTCTTGCTGATATCCAACTTGCTCACTTGAAGCTGAGGGCCCTTTGCCTGCCTGGTGAGAATAATCTTTGAGCCCTCAACCCTAACGCTAACCTATTTTGTATATTATAGATGAATAATCCTTTAGCCCAATAATCTTTCACTTTTCCATCCTATGTTCATGGCCACAGATTTACCAATAGCCTGTTTTTCCCAAATGTTTTTTGTTTTTTATTTTTTATCCTCTGAGACAGAGTAACATTATGTAGCCCTGGTTGGCCTCAAGATCACTATGTAGACCAGGCTGGCCTCAAGCTCACTGATCCATCAGCTTGACTCTGTCTCATGAGTGCTGGGAGGCATGCATAAAGGCATGCACTACCACACCCTGCTCCCCAACTTTAAAAATACAACTTTCCTGGCTGAATGGGTGCCGTGGTACATACCTGTAATCACACCATTTGGGAAGTAAAATTAAGAGGGTCACTATAATGAATGTAGGGCCAGTCTGGGCTACGAGGCTCTGTCTCAAAACAAAAATGAAAAATAAAAAAACTTTATGAAATTCACTCTATCCATCTTAAGTGTACGATGAATTTTATTTACAATATTGTATACTCATAAAAACTTTTTTTTAATGCTGAGGATCAAACCCAAGGCCTTCATTTATCATGTGTATGTGTGTGTCTGTATGCCATGTATTTGGGGGTGCCTGTGGAGGCCAATGGTGTCGGCCAAGAGTCACCTCACATGGGTTCTGAGAGTCAGACTTAGGTCATCTAGAAGAGCAATATGCCCTTCTCTCCAGCCCCCACTACCAAACCATTTTATTTTGGTTTGTTTTGCTTTTTTGAGACAGGGTCTTACAGTCTAGCCCTGACTGTCCTGGAACTCACTATGTGGACCAGGCTGGCCTCCAACTCATAGAGATCCCCCTGCCTCTGCCTCCGTGCTGAGATTAGAGTGCACGCCACACTTGGCCCTCTCAGATCTCTTAACCCATTAGGGTATAGACCTGGATCCTGACCTTTGCCCTCCTTGACCCCCTCTGTTAGATTCATCTGCAGCTGAAGAGAAGTGGTTCTCAGCTTTGGAAGGAACACGATGGCTGGATTATGTCAGGTACGCCCAACTTTCTAATCTTGATTAATAATTCCAACTTCTAGCCAAATGTAGTGGTGCACATCTTTAATCCCAGCACACAAGGTAGGGGCAGAGGCAGGTGGGTGTCTGTGAGTTCTAATCCAGCCTGGTCTACATAGGGAGTTCCAGGATAGCCAGGGGCTTCTCTTGATGGGGGCTTCCCAGCCTTCCATAAATTCATCCCCTCAGACTGTACTGCTGTTTCTGAGGAGGAGGAGCAGGTGTTTGGGAATCTGCCTCTCTTCTAACTCCCCCCTCCCTCCCTCCCATGCCCTCCAGGTCTTGTCTTCGAAAGGCCAGCGACATCTCAGTATTAGTGACATCCCGGGTCCGTTCTGTAGTTCTTCAAGGTGAGGCCCTTGGGTCAGCTCTTTGTGTCCCTTACCTTTTCCTTCACGTGACTGGATAGTGTGGAAGGGGGAGGTTTCACAACTTCCCTGTGCCCTTAAATACCAGCGTTTTCCTGTCAGTAGGAAGCACTTGGGCCAATGCATCCTTCAGAGCGACAGTCTCCCTACCGTGACAGTTGTCCCCAACTCTACGATGCTCTTAGTCCCTCCCACCCCTCTATCAGTGGATGGGGACAAGGTCAGGGTGGGAAGGGCACCTGGCATGGTGGTTCCTCTGCGACACTGGGTGTTTCGAGAAGGTGAAGTCTAAGAAGTGAACCATTGAGCTTTGTTTTCTCTGTACTTCTCCCTGCCCTTTCAATCCCGCTTCCCCTCCTTTCCCTGCCCTCCGTCCTCTTCCCACGGCTCCTCCCTCCTGCCCTAGTTTCCTGGACCCCCTTTTTGGTTCCTTCTTCATCGCCCAGAGCGTGGTGACCGTGATCTCAATGGCCTCCTCTCTTCACTCGTCCAGCTGCTTTCGGCCCCTGAAGCCCGGACACTGTTTGGTTTCCAGTCATTAGTGCAACGAGAGTGGGTGGCAGCCGGACACCCCTTCCTGACGAGGCTTGGGGACACCGGGGCCAGTGAGGAGGTGAGGACACTAGGTTTTGTTTGGGGGGCATTACTAAAGAAATGAGGGTGAGAGGATGATATAGCCTAATCCACTGAAGTGAATGGTCTGAATGGGCTAAGTTAGCCCGAGGGAACACTTGGATTCGTCAGGCTCACAGCCCCTACTACTCAATTCCTATTTTAACCCTTGACCCCTTGGTGTCCTGCTCCCTCGGGCCTCTGCTCTCGGATTTTGTCACCCCCTGCTTTAGATCCCTGTAGACTCTCGATCCCTTTTTTCTCTTCTCAGGCCGCAGTGTTTCCTCTTTTCCTGGACTGTGTCTGGCAGCTCCTCCAGCAGTTTCCAGCTGAATTTGAATTCTCTGAGTTTTTCCTTCTTGCTCTGCACGACAGCATCCGGGTTCCCGACACCCTCACCTTCCTGAGAAACACTCCCTGGGAGCGTGGGAAGAAGAGTGGACAGGTTAGTGACTTCTGTTTTTTAATTTTTTTCCTGTATTCGGACTTTGAAATTTGGTCTTGATTTATGAAAATTGAGGTTTGTGGAAGGGGTTGGGGGAGCTCACTCTTGAGTTTAGACTTTTGTTCCATGTGATGCCTGAAATAGGAGGTAAGAGGGTCATAATTTGTTTCTAGATGTGGGACAGATACACACACACACACTGGCATAACAATCCCTGTTTAAAAGTTTTGTGTGTGCAGTCATGTGTGTGAATGTGGATGTATGCATGCAATAGCAGTCCTGTGGAGGTCGGAGGACAAGCTCAGCAGTCGGTCCTCATCGTCCACCTACGGCTTGTCTGCTGTATACTCCAGGCTAGCTGGTCCATGAGCTTCCAGGATTCTCCTGTGTCTGCCTCCCATCTTCTTGTAGAAGCACTGAGATCGCTGATCCTGAGTTATGTGTCTGGCTTCGTGTGGGTTCTGGGAATTCAAACTCAACGTCCTCACCCTCACATGGCAAGTGCTCTTCTTATCCACTAAGCCACTTCCTAAGCTCTAACCATCCATCCCTTTTCTCGATTCTGCTGTCCAGTTCAACTCCTACACACAAGTTTACACCCCCGAGTACTCCCAGCCCCTCGATGGGAGCTCTGTTGATCTACATCTGTCTGTTTGGGACTGGGATTTACGATACAGCAAGGAACAGATATCACAGTTCCTTAATCCTGGCTACGATCCGGAGCATTGCCCAGGTTCCTGGCTTCCTAGGCAACAGGTAAAATGTCTACACTTCAATTCCCCTGACTTGCCCAAGTTCACACTACTAGATGAGATGTAGAAAGACAGGATATCTGAGTTCCTCAGAGAAAGCAACCGATGTCCTAGAGTAGCAAACAGCATCCTTTTTGTCTTCATTTCTGTTTGTTAGGCTTCTTGTTTCATATCCATACATTACAAGTTCCTCTAAACTCAAGCTAATAAGCCCAGAGCCCTAAAGCCTAGTGAGACATGAGCTTAAGGGAGGCTTGGGGCTTCTTCAGTCTCAGGTACAATGTGACTGGAAGTCCCTCCCCACTTTAGAAAGCAGTGGTTTTCTCAGTTCCCTGTTGACTTTGCTTTCTCTTTTAGCCAAGCTTCATGGTTCCTGGACCCCCCAGTTCTGTGTGGCTGTTCTCTAGAGGGGCCCTGACAGCCTTGAATCAGCTCTGTCCTTGGCAAGACAGCCCCTCCTTGCTGGCAGTCTCTTCTCATTGGCGCCCTCGACCTGCTAGATCCTCTGAAAGCCTAGCTGATCAGGAATGGGGGCTCCCCTCACATTGGGGAGCTTGCCCTCTACCTCCTGGGCTACTGCTGCCTGGATATCTGGGACCTCAGATCAGGTTCTGGAAACGCTGTTACCTGAGGGGAAGGCCTGAGGTCCAGGTGAGAAGGGAAAACAGATTGGAGGGGGACAAAGAGCTGGAAAGGCAAAGGGCTAGAGGAAGTGGAGGTACTCCATTTATCAAACTGGGTCCACTTGGGATAACAGGTGGTGGGAAAACTGCCTGTGGCTTGGACCATGTGGAATCTAGGGCACAGTCAGAAGAGGAGAGAGCGTTTAAGACTCTCGAAGTAGCAAGAATCTTAAAAATAGATCCAGCAGTGGCGCACGCCTTTAATCCCAGCACTGGGAGGTAGAGCCAGGCGGATCTCTGTGAGTTCGGGTCCAGTCTGGTCTACAGAGCGAGATCCAAGACAGGCACCAAAGGTACACAGAGAAACCCTGTCTCCAAACAAACAAACAAACAAACAAACAAACAAAAATGATACTGCCTCCTTTCCTGGGCAGTGGTGGCCCATGCCTGTGTAGAGCATCCTGGTCTACAAAGTGAGTTCCAGAACAACCAAGGCTCCACAGAGAAACCAAGTCTTGAAAAAACAAAAACAAAAAACCTCCCAAAAAAACAAAAAAGAAAACTAGCTGGGCAGTGCCTTTAATCCCAGCACTCAAGAGGCAGAGGTAGGAGAGCACTGTGAGTTCAAGGCCAGCCTGGTGAGTTCCAGGATAGCCAAGGATATACAGAGAAATCCTGTCTTGAAAGATTAAAAAAAAGAAAGAAAGAACAGAAAAAGAAAGAGAGAAAGCTAGATTTGCAACAACATACCTTTGTACCCTGCTTTCCTCCCTCCCCAGATGGGCTCCTCAGCTCTTACAGTCTCTGGCCTCCAGGATGAGCTCTCTTGTCTTCAGGAACTCTTAAGAAAATTGACACCAAGAGTATCTCCGGAGGATCACTGCAAGAAAAGAGATCCAAACACCATCCTCTCTCAGATCCGCTGAAACTGCTGGCATTCTCCAGGGCAGGGCAGAGGGGGTGTGGAGGGGGCTCTCCTAATCTCTTTCTACCTGACCTTGGCGGTTCAGCTTTCCCATCCCAGCCCACAAAGGAGCTCACTCAGAGCGTGAGTTTCCGTCACCCGTGTGCTCCCACCTCCAGCTCTGTCTGGTTTGGTTCCTGGAGCTATTTTTGTTTCTCTTGATTTAAAGAGTAAGAAACAAAATCAATTTAGAGTATAGCTGCCTTTTTTCCCAGGCAATTCTGTACCTTTTAGATGACAAACTGTCAAAACTATGAGGTCAGAGACACTTTTCATCAGTCCCAACAAGATGTCCTAGAGACCTCATTCTCAACCCCTCACCGCTGCTTTGAAATCCAGTCCCTTAGTCTTCTGTGGGAATGAGGTGAATAAGGGAGACACCTCTCCTCCCACTGTGTATTTTTGTAGTGGTATTTCTATTTAAGGAGTTCATTAAAGCACAGTATTTCTACACATTGCTGGTATTGTTTCTTGTGTTGAATGAAGATCTCAGCGAAGTGGATGGGGAAGGGTATGAACTGAGAGGCAAGCACCCGTATTATTGATAAAGAAATAAAGGACCCCAAGTCAGGTGGGGCTCGGCAGAATTCACATGAAATTTGGGGAAAGAAGCGTTCCCCCTGTTTGTCCAGATAGGTTTCTCCGTGTAGTCCTGGCTATTCTGGAACTTGCTCTGTAGATCAGGATGGCCTGGAATTCCCGCTCCCCCCCCCCCCCCCCAGGGTATGTGTGTAGCTCTGGCTGTCCCAGGACTAGCTCTGTAGACCAGGCTGGCCTGGATCTCAGAGATCCACCAGTCTGCCTGTCTCCCGAGTGCTGGGATTAACAGGTGCCATCGCGCCCAGAAGAAAGGCTCTCTGTGTATCTTACGATGGGACAAGAATGTACGATGCTGCTGAGACCAGAGTGTACTCTGGAGGTTG
>CABHPR010101823.1:0-11046 GCA_902168415.1 Peromyscus melanophrys | reverse complement strand
ACAGATGATTCTAATATTTTGCTTTCAATTCAATGCTCATAAAAATGGAAGCAAATAAAAGCTGATTTTTATCCAGTAGACACAAAACATTCTGTGATATGGTCAAGGAGTCTTAATAACAAATGAGTGAGTACAAAAGACAAATTGCTTTCGACTGGTGATGCTTCTACTTACATAACACTGCTTTAGTCTACCAAGAGCAGTACAATTACCAAAAAAAACCCTTACATTCAAAAATACTATGTGAAAAGGAGCAACCATGGTTTGAAGAGAAAAACCTATCCACCAGAATAAATGGATTCAGATGCTTATTAGCTCCCAGGGAGAATGCATTAATTTTTTTCTGAGTTGAATCACTGTATTGAGCTGAGCTAGAAATATGTTGAGGACAGGGGAAATTATCTACTTATGCAATTATTTGGTGGAAAATAATTAGAAAAATACTAATTATTTCAGCATTTAGCATTTTTTGTCATATAGTTGGCCAAAGGCCAACATACTGAACAGCCCCTATGTAGGAAATTCTAGCAGAGGATATACAACCCTTATCCAATTTAGCAGTGATAGAAATAATGAAGCAAAAGCAAACTATGTGCAAAACCTAAACTAAACCTCAGCCAAATACTTGGGAATCCTATAAGCTTTAGAAAAGCAAAGGAAAGAGCCAGGGAGAGTGGGCAGGATGAGACTAAGCTAGAGTAGCTAGGCTTTTTTAAGTACTTAATGGATGCAGCTCAAGTTTTTCTAAGGCATAATTATTTATACAAAATGTCCCAGCCAGGTTGATCCTGAGGTGAAACAAATCTAGATAAGCCTGGATAGGATTTGTCATACAATAAAAGAATGCTTTAGTATTTCCCCTGAAATTCCAAAACAACTGATAGAAATAGCTGGGGCAGAAAACCTGCAAATCTTTCAGCTTATTATCATAGCTGCATCTGACCTTAATCAGAACTGACCTTAACCATGCCTCTGCTGCATGTTCAACTCCAGAAAAAACTGAAATAGTATATTGTACTTAGGGTCTAATTCCCACACCCTTCCAAGGAAATGGCAAGAAAACAGGGGAAAAGTTCGACTGAAATACTAAATTATTACCATTTTTAGAATAACTATTCAAGAAGATATGACTGGAAAGTAGACCAAAAATGTATCTGAACATCTGTTGAAGACACTGAGTCCTGTGAGAGTTTATATCAGCAGAGATGGCCCAAAAGTATGTCAGCCTATGAAAATCTCATGTATTCTCCTTATTTACAGACCACATAACTTAGTCCTCTGACACCCCCATAGTTTCTCCTTCTGAACCATGTAAAGGTGTGAGAGACATTTGTTCCAGGTTCTTTCTTGTCCTTGAGAACTAAGGTACATAATATACTCCAGTGACTGGCATAAATGCTTTCTTAATGAACGTGTGAATTAGAGCATGAAAGGAAAAAAAATCCACAGCACAAATCATAGACTGAGAATTGGCAAAACCTGGCCTAGCTAAATCTATTCAAAATGTCCACTCTTTAAGAAGGTTCTTTATTCAAGTCTTTCAGTTTTTATATGTTTTCTCAGCTATCCACATGCTATCAAGTTAGTTCCATGTAGAAGTAGAGAGCCAAGGCTCTATAAATGCTCAAATCTAGACTGCAACAATTTTGTTTATATGGACTCCCAAGGAATGGCATTAATCTCTTTATCTTCTTTGAATTTCGTTCACAAGAGTCCAAGTCAGCCTACAGATCTTAAGGTTACAGAAACATCTATTTACTGATCTCCCAACCTGCAGCCTTCGGTGGACTCCAGTAACATTAGGAATAAAACTGGCCAAGTATAAACAATTCAACTGAAAGAAACATTACATTAGTTGCACTTTCTTAGGACTAAAATAATCCATCTCCCAAAAATAATTTCAAGTGTAAAACACAAGCATACACAAGTATTTATGTATTGATTTTGATTTCCAGGGCTTGGGATCAAGTCCAGGCCCTTACACATACTAGGGAAGCACTGCCAGCAAACTATTATTTTCTAAAGAGCCAATTTTTTTAATTGGTTTGGCAAGTGAGGGTAGTGGCAATTGCCCAGCCATTCATGCTTTATGTAAGAGCTGTGACTTTCCTGTTTATGCTCTTACAAAAGCAATTTAAATCTGGCCAGTAAAAATAAAAGAACTCTCTGCATGGTCAACACATACTTTATAGGAAACTTAAATCAGTAAGGATAATTATTTATTATTGTTGTTATTACTTGAGAAAGGGTCCCATTGTATAGACCTAGCTGACATGTTACTCGCCATCTAGCTTAGGCTAGCCTTTCCTTTTACCACACTAGAGAAAAACTAGACAAAATGTATCTCTTCTTCTTTGTGTACTCTATTCCTTATTCCTTCCAAGCAGGTTATTGCTTTCAGTGTAGCACTGAAACTATGATGTCCAAGATCACTAATAATTTCCTGCTTTTAAATTCAATGGCATTTTATAAATTTTCATAATTCTTGTATGGCACTACCAAACAATGCTTAAGCTCCCTGAACACTTGGCTCTATCCTAGCTTCCATTCTAGACCTCTCTCATCTTCCTTAATGAATATCCCTCTGTTTTCTGTTCCCTTCACCGCCTCCTATGTGTAAATTTTCGGCAAGGTTCTGGCCTCATCTCATTTTGTAATTCCTTCCTCTTAGTTCCGTCATTCCCATAGTTTCAAATAACACCATGTGAATGACTCCAATGCTTTTAACTTTCTAGCCACCATCTTTGCCCCACTCTAACCATGCATTTCTGAATACTGACCACAAATTTCCAATTGGTAACCTATTGGCATTTGAACTGCAACATGCCATCTACTGATGCAAATATTTAGAATCCTACTCCATTCTAACTATATTCAGGGTAGTAAGAAGCAGAGAAAGTAAATAAATTACTATTCATGCCCCTGTTGCATTTTATAAGAGTTCTAAAGTAGGACCCTACAAACTACTCCTAACACTCAACAGGACATCAATAGAAAAAAAAATCTAAGAAATAAAAACACTGACCTAGCCTCAAAATCTGTTCTCTTAGATACAGGAATCTTCCTTCTACTGTTTGAGACAGTTATGACAGAAGGAACTTCTACAGCTTGAGGAAATTTTTAGAAAAACACATTTAAAGTTATCATATATAATATGCCACCTGTCTTTTCTTTTTTATCATATGCGTTCACATAAAATGACTCACACATACAAGCAATTCATGGTGGTGCATATACTGTAATCTGAGCACTTTCAATTATCATTGGTTCAAGGTCACCATCAGTCTCAGTTACCTGGGGGGAGACGACGACGACACATGGATGGACGGACACCCCTTCAGTTGACTCTGTCATAGAACAAAAAACAAAACAAAACAAAAAAAAAAACAAAAAAACTCTAGCATTCCAATTTCAAATGTTTTGAAGAAATCTTGTGACATCAAATGGTAGTCCCTGTTGATGGAGAGATGGCTTGGTGGTTAAGAGTGCATTGTGCAGGAGGGTGGTGGTGGCGGTGGTGGTGCAAGCCTTTAGTCCTAGCACTCCTGAGGCAAAGGCGGATCTCTGTGAGTTCGAAGCCAGCCTGGTCTACAGAGTGAGTTCCAGGACAAGCTCCAAAGCTACACAGAGAAACTCTGTCTCGAAAAACAAAGTGCTTTTTGGTCTTACAGAGGACCCATTTTGGTTTCCAGCACCCAGCAACTCACAACCATGTGTAACCCCAATTCCAGAGGATCCGATATCCTCTTCTGGTTTCTGTGGGCCCTGTATGCATGTGCTACACAGACATACATGCAGGAAAAACACACACATACACATAAAATAAAAATAAATAAATAAATAAAATGGTGATCCTTTCCTCAGTTACAGTTTCTTCACATATTAAGAGGTCACCTAAGAACTTTTACTTCTAATTGTTTTCAGACCAATCTGTGTTTGAAGAATCCAAGGAGGCCAATTTTGCTTATTTCTCATAAATCTCTTAGGTTGTGCTTTCACATGATGTAGTATCTCATTTTTGCCAAGAGCTGCTCTTTAGCTGTTTTCTCTATACTGTAAGTAGTATGGTCATGGACGATCTTGCTTTAATTGATCTTAAAGCAAAACTCTTAAGACATCATGCCCAACCATGGGAAATATCAACCTCTGTAAATGAATGATTTTCAAAATGCATTATATAGAGATTTGTAGTAAATCTACTTGAGCATCTAATGGCATAAATTATTTAGGCAAGCTTGTGTTACTTCTGGTTTTCACAAAATGTGGAAACACTGACTTTAAAGTAGATACATGCTAGGTGGCTGGCAGGGCACACCTCTCACCTGGAGTCTCTGGCACTGGGGTAATGCTAGGATCCCTTGGGGTATGAAGTTTGGTGTTCACGTTTTTTTGGTAGCATCACATTAAATTCTCAATGTGATACACAATCTTCTCTTAAACTCCCCACATAATACAAACACATAACAGTATAATGTACTATCTAACAATAAATATAAACTCGCCATATAATATAATCATATAACAGTATAATAAAATATAAAACAGTAAAATATGAATATTAAGAGTATTTACAAAAAATACTAAATAAAATCCATTCTTCAATTTCAACTTCAGAATTAGATCAAATTCCTTATCTGTCTAGATAATAACTAGATATTTTATTACAGTTGTTTCATATTCTTTTCATACATGTCTTTCAACAGCCTTTTAAAAATAATGACCCATAAATTCCAAAGTGTTTGACCTTATTGGGGGTCTTGTCACGCTGTTTACTTACTCCCTTTAAAACTTAGCAAGTGTTTATCATTCCGTAAACTCACACCAGCAGCACCAAATCTCCTCCCCAGCCACCAGAAACTTGCTTCCCTGTTTGCTTAGAAATTTTCATTTGAATCTCTTTATTCTTCATTTTTCAGTAGACGCTCACTAGGAAAGCTTCATGACAACTACCTGTCTTAGGAAATTCAAAAATTTTAGTTAACACAAATAGGCCAGTTATATATAAGTTTCTGAAATAATGAGATCAGATTCACTAGTTTTCAGTAATGAATTCCTTATAACACTTAGAGAAGCTGTCTTCCATGGTACCCTTCATTTTACATTACCCATATTCAGGCTGTGAGGATAACAGTCAAATAAAGGTGTAGTGGCCTACTGACGTCAAATAAACAATAATATAAAATCCATTCTAAAATCAATTTGTTTTATCTTATTGTTGTTAGGATAGCTTACACAAGGTGATTTTTATTATATTGACCTAAAAAATGTATTTTTTATTCTAACTAATGAAGATCAGTCTTGAGAGATCATTACTTTGTTTTCCTGCTCTGAAGAATTCTAAGTTCTCTACTTGACATAATAGACCCTTAGAATTATTTGTCCCTGATACTGTTGTAAGCCAATTAGTTATGAAATATTTTCATGATTCGTCCAAGATTAGCAGAAAGGAAATTTTGTAGTGACTTATAATAAGCTCAGAAACATAGCGAGTAATATTAAATATCAAATCTGTAGGTAGATTAGCATATAGGTTAAATCCACTGGCTTCAGATCAGACAACTGATCTGGAGGTGGTTTCCTAGTTCTGTGGCCTTGCTAACTGTTTTAGCCTGATTTTGCTTCTTAAGGTTGGGGGACAGGCATCGGGGTGCATTCCATTAATCCTAGCATGTGAAAGACAGAGGCAGATGGATCTCTGTGAATTCAAGGCCAGCTCTGTTTTATAGTGAATTCCAGCAGAGTTAGAGATAGACAGTGACCTCAAATAAAAAGGTGGATACTAGACTCTGGTGTGGGACAGGACTGTCATCTCTGCAATAAGGGTGCTAAAGATAGAAAATGTCAAATTATAGGCCCGTAGTAGGCCACATTGTGAAACCCTATCCCAAAAAAGAAAAAGAGATTTTAATACTGGTTTCACCTAGTTGTTACAGAATTAAATGACAAGTTGCATGTAAAGTTGTTGCTGCTTTGGCAGGTATACTTAAGAAGTCCATGAAAGACAGCAAGACAGCTCTTAAAGTTAGTTTCTAGACTTTTTTTTAGTGCTGGGGATTGAACCCAATATTTCACCCATACAGGACTGAGCTGGACCATGACTCTTTTTTCATAGTACTGTCAACTAAAGCTGACTAATTGCACTAGAACAATAAATAACTATCTACCCACATCTTCCTTCTAAATCAACTTTCAAATGTTATACCGGAGACAATGGTTTCCCAAACCATACACCTCAATTAAATACATACTGTTGCAATTTTAACAATAAGAAATATGTCACACTTGAGATGAAGCAACTGGGTGAGAAGTGATGGTGAAATGAACAGGCCAACTCATCTCATGTAGCAGTTGTTACCTGAGGTGAATATTGTCTGGCGCTTCAAAAGCGACGTTTAATTAGTCTTGACTCACTGTTGGAAATCTCCCAAGCATAAATGTTTGGCTCCAACCCAACTCTGTGATACATTCTTATTTCCAGAAAAGCTAAACCAAAGAATATAATTCAAAGACGAGCATCCAAAGCCAGAGTTTATAAATCATAGCAGTACTGCTTTCCAATTTAGTCACAGACCCATAAAAACCTACCTTTCTTTTTTTACCATGCTAGTGTGTATAGCCACAAAATACATGTTTTTGTGCTGGTTCCTGTGTTTGGGAGTTGGGTGGGTGTGTTTTGTTTTCTTTATTTTTCTTTTATCCTTTTTCCTTTTCTTTTTTTTTTTTTTTTTTTGTTACAGGGTCTGACCATGGAGGCTAGTCTGGCCTCAAACTTACTATACTTGTACCTCAAACTTCCAGAGTGCTATGATTGTCAGTTAGCACAGCCATGCTAAGCAAAAAAGATAGTTTTAAAAATGAGAATCAAAGTCATAGAAGTTGAATGTACAGCACAAGCCCCTACAAAAAGGGGTAAAGACTACTTAAAAGTAAAACCCTGGTAAGGCCTATGTGTGTATGCATGCATGCATATTAAGTTGTAAAAGAAAATGCAACTGCTGCCCTCCCTCTTAGTCACCTGTCTCCTTCCCATCTCATTCTCAAGGACGGGTCGTAGATGAGAACACATTTACCGAGTAAGATGATCTTCTAAGTGTTTTTTCTTGTATGTGCACATGTGCACGTATATGATATGTATGTACGTATAAATGCAGGCACCTCACAGTGAGTGTTTGGAGGACAACTATCGGGACTTGGTTTTCTCCTCCCACTGTGTGGGAGTTCTACAAATGGAACTCAGGTCGTCAGCATAGACTGCATTCCCACTTTTACCACTTTTACCCACTGAGATATCCACACTCCCTACTTAAATGGTTGCTTTGTTTTTTGAGACAGGATTTATCCTGTGTAGCCCTGGATTTCACTCTGTAGACCAGGCTGGCCTCGAAGGTAATTATACTTCTAATCATAAATCAAAATTTCTATGTAATATCTACACATGGAGGATATGTGGATAACCATGCTGAGAGCTCTGAAGGCAACATCCTGTATTCATTCGAATCCTATGTAATATCTACACATGGAGGATATGTAGATAACCATGCTATCTACACATGGAGGATATGTAGATAACCATGCTATCTACACATGGAGGATATGTAGATAACCATACTGAGAGCTCTGAAGGCAACATCCTGTATTCATTCGAATCCCAGCTCTGCCATTTCTAGCTTTTCGGTCTTGATCAATATATAACTAATATTTCTTTTGAATCTCAGTGAGAGTCTTTTCAAACACATAAATGGGTCTAATTATAGCACTTCACAGTTACTTTAAGAGTTAAATTAAATGTGATAATGTATGGAAAGCACTAGGCACAGTGCCTGGTATGTGCGATGCATAAAGAACACACGCCAGTTTTTACTATTACTGCAGCCAAATCGTGAACAGCCGTGCTAACAAAAAGGTAGTACAAGGACAACAAAAATCCAACAGTGCTGAACACTTTAAATATACAGAATTTGAATTTGCTGTGGTATTTTTAAACATTTATTTGAATTTGTATTATGTTCTCCAAGTCTGACCCTTTAAACATCCATCCATGCATTGGGCTAGGAAATAATTCCTTTGTTTAAAACTCTTCTGGGCTGGCCAAGTGTTAAATGTCACCTTTGTCTCCCATACTAACAAAAGCAGTCGTCATAAAAGAGCTGACCTTTTTGTCTAAAAGTATGCTTGTTTCGTCTTGGTCTAGATTGGAGGAAGCAATTAAGTTGTAATTTTAAAAGGTCTCTAGGTAGGTAGCAAGGTAGAATTGAAGGCCAACAGATTGTCAAATGTCACTCACAGATCCCCTCTAAGCTATTTAATTTTACCAATAAAGCACAGTATGACATTAACCCTTGACAATTTTGTTAAAGCAAAACGTATTCTATAAAGACACGCAGTTGGCAGCAGCTGTGGTTGCTTTCACAAGATCAAGCCAAACAACATTCGAACAGGGACGAGAGGAGCTCATGCGCCCCCTCCCCCTACCTGAGGCACTCCTGACAGTTGGTGGCTGCCAGCAGAGGGGGAGTCAATTTCCTTTAAAGGTGTGGTCGCCAGTAGGTTTACCATGTTGCAATGGATGGCTCACACCCATTCATATAAAAGCAACGCAAACTGTACTTGACAGGTTATATATATATATATATACAAAGAAAGATATATATATATATCCTTTTATTTATATGTGTATAGGACAAGAAGTTGGGAGGGGTTGGGAGGGAGATCAAGAAGGAACTAAGGGATGGAATGGGAGAAAACTAATATGAGCAACATACATTGTAGGCATATATGAACTTCTTGAAAAATATGTATTTTAAAGATACATAGTTAATTGTGCAATACATATTTTAGAAAAAGACACCTGAGGCTGGGCGGTGGTGGCGCACGCCTTTAATCCCAGCACTCGGGAGGCAGAGCCAGGAGGATCTCTGTGAGTTCGAGGCCAGCCTGGTCTCCAAAGCGAGTTCCAGGAAAGGCACAAAGCTACACAGAGAAATCCTGTCTCGAAAAACCACAAAAAAAAAAAAACCCACCTGAGACTAGCCACAAAGAATTGGAACCGTGTCTAGACTTTAACATAGGCCATGCTAAGAGGAGGATTGACCTTAAGGTTATTATTCTTCCTCAACAGAATAACAAGTCTTTATGCTAAAGATAAACTCACGTTATCCTCTTCATCTATGAGGTTATGACTCTTACTTAACTTTCATAATACATTCTGCCATAGAATAACTGTGAGACTTTCAAATGCACAAGGGCCATCACCATTGCTATGTTTCCTGTCTATGGCCATACAACCCTGAATGCATCCAATCTCATCTGATCTTGAAAGCTAAGCAGGATGGGACCTGATTAGTACTTGGACAGAAAATACTTGTGCTACATTTTAAGCTGGGCCAAATGATTCCAACAGCTTTACTACTGTTACAGGGATATCAGCTTTCAAGTACTAGGTACCAGATTGAAGGTACTGATCTTCATTCAGCCTTTGCATTTGACCCTTGAAAGTCATGATTCTTCACTGCTTGGAGTTTCCAAAAAGTATTCCTATTCATTTGATGGTTTCTGATTTTGACCTTCTGATTAGTTTATGAATAACTTGAAATAAATACCACTCCGACAGAGCTTGACAGCACCAAAGCATATTTCAAGTCAGTGTTCAATTTATACATACAAAGATAGAACAGCAAGATAAAATTACTTAAGAATCACATGACAAAGAACAGTGGCTTGCTGCTCTACATATCTATTATAAATGAAGAAAATAATGACTAGTGAGTCATGATTTGGTGATCAGGAGTGTTCAGTTTATTCACTTGCTTTTATTAATTGTAAGTACCACCATAAAACTGGCTTCATTTTAGTAGCTATATGAGAAACAGAGAGAAAGAGAGAGTAATCATCCCATACGCCATCCCCTGGTGAAATCCTCAGAAACCACCTATATACCATAACCTTCAAGTGTCTGCATCAATACACACAGAATGCATAGAAGACATAAAATGCAACCCAAGTAAGGATCTTGGAGAAAGAGTTAAGTGGAAAATTCTCCTAAGCCAACTAAATCTTTCTATCATCATTCTAGCAATTTCAACAAGAGGTCAATGTTGTTTTTTGTTAAAAGTTTTACTGAAATTTATTGTCATGTTGACAAAGGGTTCAATCTACCATTTTCTTCTAAATATAAATTTACAAAGCATTGCAATCTAAATTGCTATACAACATACAGTATATGAAGTATATATGTAGTATACATATATACATATGCTACTACATGACATCATAGCAATAATGGGCACAATTCTAAACAAATGAGGGAGTACAAAGCCAGATGTGATGGCACAAACCTACAGTAGTCCCAGCACTTGGGCAGCTGAGGTAGGAGGATCGTGAGTTTGAGTCTTACCTGGGCTATGTGGATGAGTCCCTGTCTCAAAAAAAAAATTAAGAACAGATGTTAAGCTCAATTAGGAAGTGTTAAGAAATAAAATACGAACATGCGGAATTCCCTTTCTGTTGACAACTGGAAACTACATCCTTGCTAGATGGTTCCATCAAGAAAAACAAAATTAAGGCCTGAACTGTCACAGCTTCACCTAAAAAATATCAGGTTAGGCTTTCCCAAATGTACCCGTGTCTTCTCTACTTCCCTAGCCTTGAATGAATAAGCCACATACCCCACTTACTTACATTCACTTACAGACACAGCATCCCTCCTCTAGCCTAGCTCCCCATTTTGCTATTCCCACATACGGGCATGCCAGGCAGTTCTTCTCAACCTGTAGGACATACTCACTCTCTAACATCTAAGGTCACGTTAAAATTTATGTTTTCGTGCCTACTAACTGCTTTGAATTATTGCCAGCATGTATTTTTTTACACACGAGTTTAAATATATGCAGCTTTCACTGCATTAAAACTCTGTGGCTTAGTAGCTGTGTGACACTGGAGAAGTTGCTTAACTCTCCATATCTGCATTTCCATCTCTGAAAGAAACATAATGATGAAATTATCATCAAGAAAATGTAAGGTAGTGCCTAAGACAACTTAAGCATTCCT
>CABHPR010101820.1:0-21146 GCA_902168415.1 Peromyscus melanophrys | reverse complement strand
ACACACACATATATATATACACACACACACACACACACACACACACACACACACACAAAATATGAAACCAGATTCTGCTTCTTAATCTCACAGTACCAATGTCTTCTGCTTGGCATTTTCTCATATTGTCTCCATAGTGGCAAAATGGCCTCAATAGCTTCCTATTAATGAGGTCCTTAGAGCACTTAGTGCAATAAAATTAAAAAGACATTTTTTATTGATTACACTGACAAATTCTTGGGAATAAATGTAATTGGCCTTTTTGTACAGCCTTGAACTCGTCACTGTGGCTAGATAATATATTTAACAGGCTCCTAAGACCAGGCAAGGGCTCAGGGAATTTCATATCACATTGGTCATGTTGGGTAAAGAGAATGGAAGCCCAGTTAGTTGACAAAGTACTAAGTCAACACTACCATCGGTTACACAAGTCCAAGTCAAATAACAGCCTTTCATTTTGACTTAACTGTGGGAACCCACAGAGGTTTCCTAGGAAGAAATTACTCAGGGTCCAAGAATCTGAGCTTGCTTTACCCAGCAGGGCTGCATAACGAGATGATTTGTTTGTGGGCATAGTTACCAGGTGTTTGGAAGGGTCTACACTTGGTTGTGTGGTGTACTTTGATCTTGTAAGGTGTGGGTCTTTTGCCCCACCCCTTGGCATTGTTATAAAAAGACCTTTTGAATAAATGGAAAACGCTGTTTAATAGTGATCCAAGACCTCCTAAAGCCATCCTGTGTTTCTGTCTTTCTTCTCGTCCATTCTTTCTACCTAATATTTCTTATCCCTCTCTCATAAGAAACCTTTAAATGGTGGGAGCTGGCCTCCCACACTTAATTTCAAGTTATATTATTGAGCCATGGAATGAAAAATAGTACAATACTAGTACTGAGACAGACATGTAGATCAATGGGACAGAATAGGAAACTCAAAATGTAAACATGTGTAATTACAGTCATCTGAAATTCTGCAAAGATACCAAAAATGCATGCTGAGAAAAGACAGCATCCTCAAAAACAAAAATGGCACTGGGAAAACAGGATGGCCACATGTGGAAGAATAGAATTAGACCCATATCTATCACTCTCCACACATATTAAATTCGAATAGATAGAATATCTCTATTTGAAACTTGAAATTCTGAAACTGCTAGAAGAAAACATGGGTAGTACCTTTCACGGTACAGGTATAAGAAAGGAGTTTTTGAATACAACTCCACCACCCCAGGAATTCAGTCCAACAACTGAAAAATGGGACCTCACTGTGGCAGTTTGAATAGGAATGCCCGCCCCCTCTCCCCCCAGACTTATGTGTTTGAATGCTTTGCCTATACAGAGTGGCACTATCAGGAACTGTTGCCTTGCTAGAGTAGGTATGGCCTTGTCAGAGGAAGTGTGTCACTGTGGGGGTGGGCTTTGAGGTCTCATATATCCTCAAGCTATGCCTAGTGTGGGACAATTTACTTCCAGTTACCTGCAGATCAAGATGTAGCACTCTCAGCTCCTTCTCCAGCACCATGTCTACTTGCATGCTGCCATGCTTCCTACCATGATGATAATGGACTACACCTCTGAAACTTTAAGTCAGCCCTAATTAAATGTTTTCCTTTATAAGAGTTGCTGTGGTTATGGTGTCTCTTCACAGCAGTAGAAAACCTAACTACAACACTCATAAAACTAAAAGATGTTTTTACAGCAAAAGGAACAATAAACCAAGTAAGAAGGAAGCCCAAAGAGTGTAAGAGAGTCTTTGCCAGCTATATATATCCACTAGAATGTCAATATCTAGGATATACAAAGAAATCAAAGAATCAAGAAGACAAACAACCTAATCAAAAAACAGGCTATGGATTTGAACAAAATATTCTCAAAAGAAGAAAAACACATGCCTAACAAATACCTTTAAAGATGTTCAAAATACTTAGTAATCAGGTAAATTCAAATTAAAACTACTTTGAGACTTTATGTCACCTCACTCAGAATGGCCAGGATCATAAAAGCACCTGATAACAAATGCTAACAAGTGCAAGCATGTGGGGGGAGGGAAAGAACCATTCAATGTTGGTGGAGTTGCAAACTGGCATAGATACCACGGAAATAAGTTTAGAGATTTTCAAAAATCTAAAGATGGAATTATTTTTATGATTCAGCTACATCACTCCTTGACATACATCCAAAAGACTTAAGATCCTCCTCCACAGACACTTGCTTAGCTATGTTCATGCTGCTTTATTCACAACAGCCAGGGAATAGAAACCATCAAGATGTCCTTCCCCTGATGAATGAGTAATGAAAAGGTAGTATATATACACAATGTAATTCTATTCGGCTATGAAGAAAAATGGAATCATGAAATTTGCAGGTCAATGGATAGACCTAGAAAATATTGTACTACGTGAGCTAACCTAAGCCCAGAAAGACAAACACTGCATGCCCTCTGTTATTTGTAGACCAGACACTTTTCACTTAACATTTGAATGCTAGGGCCATTAAAACTTGAAAATGATAGTGATATTTTATAGGTTTACATCTATTAGAAGTGGTCACTTGCATTTGTTGTTTCATTCAAATCTCATTACTCTAAATAGAGATCACCATTTCCTCTGTCTTCTTTTCAGGTGTAGAAAGTGGGACTTGGAGAGATTAAGTAACCTGCCCAAAGCCAACTGATAACACGTGAAGGAGCCAAGATCACCAGCCTATTTCTACTTGAAGTTCAAATACACAAATACTCCATGGGATCTCACTCTCCTTGGTCTCTCTGATGCTAGGAAGTAGAATATAGGTGTGATTTCTACCCTATATGGGTGCTACCTGAATCCATTCTAAGCAGAGCAGGAAGTACACCAGGCACTTTAGCACTGCTGCTGGATGGGAGGGAAATTACCTTGCTGCCTCCACCCACCAAGAATGATGTAGGTCAGGAAAGGAACTGCTATAGCCATCCTGGGGTACAGTCTCACCTAACCATGGATTAAAATATTTATTGCAATAGCCCTCCTGTCCTACTTTGAATAGAACTAAATTTAGAGCCTAGTCTGCTTGGGCGAGACCCACAAATTCAGAGGCCCTCATTGATCTCTACACATAGGAGTCAAATCCTCACACTCAAGTCTCCAAAATTTGCCTATGACTTCATTACAAGCTAAGTGAATTGCCTGGAAATAGAATCTGCAAGCTGATTCACCTGTCTCTAACTCTGTGGGCCAAGGATTACAAGAAAGGTCTAACCCTCCCAACTTCCCAATGTCTACTCTCCTCCTTTACAATACAACTTTTTAGATCCTCCTCTCAAGAGATGGTGTTTACTTCTCAGCTCTTAAATCTAGACTACACGTGACTTGGTTTGATCTGTTGCATGCAATAAAAATGCCCATGTGCCTGTTCTAAGCCCATATCTGGCTGGTGGGAGGAGAGAGATCATGTGGGAAACTGAGCCTTGTTCATTCTACAGTCATGCCAGTCTAGCCAACCAGCCAACTGATCCCTGTAAACTAGTCCAGGTAAGATTAGCAGGGGATCTCCATGAAGCACAGCTCATCAGAGATTCTTGCATAAGCCCAGTTAGACCAGAATAAAAGCACAGTGGACCTTTAAATCATTAGCACTAATTAATTCTTTAAGATTAGTTGGAGAAACTAGCAAGATAGCTTAGTTGGTAAAGTTCTTCCTACCTAAGTTCAGTTTTCAGAAATTGTATTTAAAAAAAAGAATCTGGGTCCTCCCACTGCATCAAGTCTGGGCGAGGCACCCCAGCATGGGGAATAGGTTTCCAAAAGCCAGCTCATGCACCAGGGACAGGGTCCTGCCTCAATGTGATATGCCACGCTTTGTTGACTCCCATGAGAGGCCTTCCTTTTTCTGAACAGAGGAGGAGTGGATGGGGGGTTAGACAGGAGGTTGGGGGAGGGAATAGGAAGAGAAGAGGGAGGGGAAACTGTGTTTGGTATATAAAACAGATGAAAAAAATTAATAAAAAATGAAAAGGAAAACTGGGAATGGTAGTATCCAAGCACTGGCATTGTAGAGACAGGAGGAGTCCCAGACCATACTAGACAACTAACCTAGTGAACCTGATACATTCCAGGCCAATGTGAGACCCTACCTCAAAGAAAAAGTGATGGCACCAAAGAAAACTTGAAATTGTCCTCTAGCCTCCACATCTTATACATGACATGTATACACACACACACACACACACACACACACACACACACACACACACACGAAAATGCGTACATAGAGACACGTACCTACAAAGACACATTGAAAACATATGGTCGATAAATACTTGTTATGTATTAATACCTTACTGATACACCTAACAGATACCTTGGGACCTTTCAGAGACTAACCCCACTCCAGATCTCCACACACCATTGGACTCATTTTATTATCTGATTTATTTCATTTCTCATCAAGAGTTGAACCATCTCTTTATTTTTTCTGGCTCCCATGTGATATCTTTGCAAGGATACTAGTTGGGTTGGTTCTAACAGGTCATAATACCCTAAGCTCTAAGCTTCCTTTGGGAAGACACATTCCTACCTTGCAGAGGACTGTGCATCCCTTGAAGAAAAGCAATTGAGCCCTCTGCTTGATGTAAATTTTAACTCCCTGATGAAATACATATCCATTCTATCACCACACTAACGCTGAGCTTCTTGAGAGTAGAACCAAGTCTCAATTCTCTGTGGAGTCCCAATAACTAAGCTATGGGCAAATCAATGCAAGTAGATGATAGACATGTTCTGAGCTACAGACAGCATGGGATGTAGTTTCACAAGGTAAGTTCAGCTGTTCAAATAATATGAGGTCAATAATTTCATCCAGTTGGCTGGCATAAATAAGTGATCATTAACTTTATTAGTTGACTACGTGAATGAATGAGTGAACAAATGTAAAGTATCTACTATGGACATTATCTGCCTATCTAGATGAGCACCTGAGGAAAGAGTAGTACAGAATGTTAGATAATTCCAATTCTTCCATGATCCCTGGGCTCAAATGAACTATTGTCATTCACCACTACTTGCTCTCTGTAAAATGATCAACCTCCAAATGTCATGAGACGCTTCACTCTGGCTGATCACCCGCAGACACTTGAAGCATGCCCTATGGTCAGAATTTCAAGCCCAAATCAGGGCTATAAACCCTGTAGAGATGGGAAGCACGGGTCTCCATAAGCTCCATGGAAGGGAGCCACAGTCAGAACCAAGCTATCTCAGACAGCAGCACTCAACAAAATCACAGGCTGCTTACAGACTCAAACAAGTGTGCAAAGAAGCTGTGATAGGAAGTGCTGACCTTATTCCCCTGCTACGGTCCGCTCTGTGCTAGCCTGTGTCTTCTGTATTCGTTCTCATCTGTTATTTTCCACTTTTCTCTCTGCGTGTTTCTCATTTACTTTTGCCACAGTCCGTGGTGTTTTTCCATTACCTTGCTGCACAGGGCCATCCTGAGTGTTCTAACCTGAGACCTCCAGTGACCCTGACTGAATAAGACAACACAAGCTTCTGACTCCAGCTGCCTGCTAATTTGGGTCCTCCCTAGGTGGCCAGCTCAGATGCCCACTGCATCCCTGACCTGGAGCACTTCTTCAAGCACTATTCAGGTTTTCCATTGTCTTTAAGATTAGGCATAACAGGATTTGAATCTTGGCTCTGCTGTTCATTCATTGGTGTTGTAAACTTCTTTAACCTCTGTGGTTTCCATTTCTTCATTTGAATAAGGAGACAGTAAGATCTGTATCACTGAATTCAGGATTATATTTGCTTTATAGGGATTTCTGGGCCCTGCATTTAGATCAGCTTTTATTATCATCCACATATGAGAGAAAATCTGGTATTTGTCTTGTTGTGTCTGACTTATTTCATATAATCTAATGAAAGATATGAGGCAAAAAAGAAAGGGAGAGCAGATAACAGGTGCCAAAATGCAGTCAGAGTAAAGTAATCAATTCTGGTGTTACAGAGTACAAAGAGGAACACGGTCCACATTAGCCTGTCATAGGAATTGTGTACAGCAGAAGATTGGCGCTCAAGGCTCCAAACTCTGAGCAGACATGGTAATAGCATGGACATATCACACCAATCTTATCAGTGCATCTAGTCTAAGAAAATATCACATTGTATCTCATAAATATTTCCAATTATGTATGAATCAACATTTTAAGGAGTTGAAAATATTTACTGCCCTGATTTAAATTATTAGAACATATATAGATAGATAATAGATAGAAAAATATAGAGATGATGATAGATTATATATAGAGATCGATGATAGATAGATAGATAGATAGATAGATAGATAGATAGATAGATAGATGATAGAAAGATGGTAGAATTGCATTGTACTTTAAATTTATCCATCCCATTAAAATAATGATTTATAAATGTTCAGAACAATGTAGGTCCCAAGAAATCTACTATCTCCCATCACAGGCCCAAATATATTTGTCTCAAAGTATTATCCAAGGACCTTTGTTTAGGAATAGGCTGGTCCACCTGAGTCTATAATATGGAGGGAATAGAAAGGAAAACAGCCCAAGAATGAAAACATCATGTCCTTGAAAATAGCTACAGGGTAAACTATTACGGAGGTCACTATAGTTTATTCCACACATAAAGGTGCATGCAGTGAGGAAGAGAAGCTGGAAGTTCAGCCACAGGAAGTTCAACCACAGGACACTCCTCCACAAAGAGGCAGCACAATCAGAAACTCCAGCAGAATGCCTCAACCTCCTTATTGGACTCTGTTGCATGCTTGTGAGCCCCCAATTTGATAATGCTATGTTTCTGGTGTTATTGGTCTTTTACTTAGAGGCTTCACTCAAAGAGACACTCTGTTTTCCCCCAGACTCTATTGGGAACACCATCTAGATGGCTATCTTAAGGGATCTTCCCCTGTCAGATTCTGCTAGATATTTTAAGTGTCTGATTTGATGATGTTTTGCTATCTGTCTGTATGTCTTTCTATCTTGCTATTCTTTTACTTTAGCTCACTGTGTACTTAATAAACTCACTCATTTAAAATAAAAGAAAAGTATGGCAATTATAGATCATCCTCCAGACTGCACAGAACAAAGTAAAAGGACAGACTTTCACTCTATTATTATCATCATCATCATCATCATCATTATTCAGCTTCAAATGTCAGTCATGCCAAGACTGAGAAACTCTGGCCTTCAGCTCTCTGTCTATATTACGTTCCCTAATATAGCCTAACTATCTATCATGTAGCTTCACAGTCAACACAAACAAACATATACTAGACAAATAAACCCATATATAAATGGATGGAATAATTTCTCACTTCTAAGATTCTGTCATTTGAATAAGATACCATTGTTTCAATAGTGAAAAGATAGTCATACAAATGTTAAGATAAACCTTGGAGTTAGAAATACTAAAGTGTGTGGGGGAAGGTGAACAAGTGAGCAGCAGTATGCATCTTAGAATTAAATACAAAGAGAATATTCCTTACAAATGAAATGTCTCTACTCAAAGATGTAGCCTTTCCATTGTACAGAGATCCACCAAAATGTAGCCTAAGATATCATTTAAGACCTTGTCAGCTTCCAGATAGGCAGCACAGATGAGTATTAGGATGGAGAGAGGCTATCTGGAGCCTCACACGGTTAGTAGAGTGCTGTTGAAGATTATGAGTCAATGCCTCAATGTGGCAGATAGACACTCTTGATTGATTAGTGATGCCTGCATAGACACTATAAGGAGTTTAAATCATGCATGATGCACACCTGATGACATTACTATACTCACAGTAGCAGACTTTGAATCACACTATCTAGGATTGGCTTACCCAGAGAAGAGCTGTTTCCTCGTATGGATCAATCTGTGTGTCTGAAACTCCATCCATGCAATATATCTTTGTTCCATTACATGGGTAATATCAATCAGTTCTGTTATACATAATGAAAATGTTTATTGCTACCATGAGGTTGAAATGAGATAATCTATTTTGATAGTGCTTCTTAACTTGAGTTGCCAGATAATACCTGGAACTAGGTATTTTTCTGCATTTCAAATTTTACAATAGGGTAATATTCTGTATACATTTGGTCAGCCTCATTGTGTCTCTGTGCAATGTGTTGTGTGGACATTTGTGAGTTGTGTATAATGTTGGCATAATGTTATTCAGGGCAGCAGTTATAGGTCGTCTTCCAGGTTTATCTCAATTCTAGATATCACGTGGGGATATTTTTGATGGTAGGAAATTGAGTAAAGACTAACTAAATTACTCATCTAATTTTTCCCTTCCCTAATGCACATTAGATCCTCTGAGGACAGAGACAAACACCTTGTTGATAAGGTGCATTTTAAAAAAAGAGCTGTCACAGTTACCTACCCACTCATTGAGTCCTAAGTTCTGGTGTCTACCAATATCCAATCCTCACTCTCTTACTCCTAAAATCTGAACTAATTTATGACTGTGACCAATATAGCATAGAGGAAGTGACATCAAGTGTCTTCTGAGGCAAGATTTAAAAAAATACTGCAATGCTTGAAGATACACAGATACACAAATAGTTGGATGGCCCTAAAGCTGCCATGACGTGAGAGCCACTAGGCTAGCTAAGTGGAGAATCCAGAAAAAAAGAAATAAGCTGTTGGCCTCCAGATGTTCTGTGTCTCACAACCCAGGTCCCTGTATAGGTGCAAAGGCTGCCACAATGTGCAATGCAGCCAAGTGCTTAGACAGCCTGGCCCCAGATGCCACATGACTGCAAACTATGGAAGACAGAGCAAGAACCAGTAAATGAAGATGATCAAGTGAAGCCCACAGAACTATGAGAAATAACAAACAATCATCTTAATCACATTGTGGAGTAGTTTATTATGCAGTGTTAGGTATTGGGACTGGAGTCATGCTGGATGTTGCAGATAAGACAAGTCCAAAGATGTGGGCGTAGATCTTTTCATTTTCAAGGTGTGCCATAGCAAACTACCAAAGTTTGGATGCTTTAATCAGAAAAAAATATTAAATTTTGGCTGTTTTAGAGGCTACAATCCAAAGGTAAGTTATCTACAGCGTTGCTTCATTCTGGGACATGTAAGAAAATGTGGACACTACCTTGTTCTCCTCTTTCCTCATAGATGCTGACAAGCTTTGATGTCTCTGTGCTTCTAGAGCATCCTCTGACCTCTGTCTTATATCATATGGCATTCTCTGTGGATATGTGCCCATAGCCAAATTCCCCTTTTTAAAAGGACATCAGTCATGCTGGAGTAAAGGACACTATAATTATTTCATTTTATCTTGACTACTTTTCTTAAAACATTATTCTTACTAATTTATTGCGACCTTCATACAGTGTTTTTTGTTCGTTTTCATCATCCCTCTTCCAAGTCCTGTGAGATCCACCTACCCTGCCATACCCATACAATACTATGTTCTCTTTTTTATGTTATTAAACCCATTGAGTCTAGTTTGTGCTGCAAAAATACTCTTGGGTGTATGGGGATCCCCTTGGGGCTGGTCAGTCTAACAGAGTTCATACCCTTAAAGAAAACTGAATCTCTCCCCCTCTCAGCAGGTATCAGCTATAGCTCCTCAGCTATGGGAGGGACTTTGTGCCCACAGACCTCCTCCATGTTGGAATCTTGTCTAACTTGAGCTTATGCCGCTCATGTGCCTGCTATCACAACTTCTGTGAGTTCATGTGTACAACTTCCGTGTTGTGTCTGGAAAACACCGTTTCCTTGTAAGTCATCCACTGCCTATGGATCTTATGATCTTTCTGCCCTGCCCCCCTTCCAAAATGATTCCTGAGCCTTGTGCAGAGATATGATATATATGTTCCATTTAGGGCTCATCACTCTACAGAGTGTTTTCCTCTTCATGTTGACTAGTTGTGGGGCTCTGTGTTGATTGACATCTACTACCAAGAAGCAGCTCCTCTGATAAGAGTAGAGAGATCCATTAATCAATGGGTACAGTGGTGTCATCAGAAGTCATTTTAATAATATGTCTATTCATTAGAATAATGAATGGTAGTAGGTTCTCCCTGTTCTCCTCTGGGGACAACGACCTATGTAGCCACAGTTTGTTGACTCTGATAATGGTGTGACATATAGGTTCTATCCTGTGGAGTAGACCTTAAATCCAACCAGAAGCATTTGGTTGCTCCTATAACATTTCCATCACTATTGCATCTGTGCTTTCTCTTTCCAGGCCAGTCATTGTTGTTACTTGCTGAGTTCACACATGGGTAATATTGAGCTATAGAACATGACTTGAGAAATCAAGCTGATACGGATCTAGAAGCTCCATCCCTACTGACTAACTCTTATAATGCTAGAAGGTACTGTGCAAACTTCCACAGGAGGAAAGTAATCATCAATCTTAGCTTGATTAATTTTATAAGAACCCTGTTTCCAAAGTCACATTCTAAATTACAAGGAGTCAGGACTTCAGTGTATTTTTACGGGGGGTGGAGAAATGTCAAACTTCAGTCCACAGCGGATTAAACTGCATCATGTTTAGAATATCCATGTAGAGGATTCATGGGGAGTAAAGTTAGAAAAGTAAGTTGCTCTTCCATCCTGAAAGGCATTAGATGCAATACTAAGGCCTTTAGACTTGGCAGTCAGAGAAGCACAAAATGGCATACAAAATTATGTAGCCAACTTGGCTTGGGGATGAGTGGCCATTCTAGCAGCAAAAATCAGAGCAATGCAATAAAGAGAGCTGATATGCCAGGCAAGAGGCCATTTCAAAGGCCCAGGTCAACCTTTATACAACCATGAAAATTAATTTGACTTTGTTCATAAACCTCAATGTGAAGGGTGAAGCAATTAAGACTCTAGAAGAAAACAGGAAAATATCTATATGATCTTTGGATGGGTAGAGATTTCCTAACCATACCACAAAAGTACTGCTCATAAAGGAAAGATTGATTACTTGGACTTCTTCAAAATTAAAGTCTATTCATTGAAAAACATCTGTAAGAAAGTAATAAAAGAAGCTATAGCTTGGCAAAATACATGTAGCCCATATATCTGAAAAATGACTCAAGTTCAGAATGCATACTGGAGCTAGGGGTGTAAAGTGGCAGAGTCCTTTCTTAGTATATCCAAGGCTCTGGTTTTGAGTCCAAGCAACACACACACACACACACACACACACACACACACACACACACACACACACACACACAATCAGAATGTATGTATAGCTCCTGCAAATGAAAAATTAATCGATCTAATTTAAAATGGACCCAAAGTTCCACAATCCTAAATGACTGCAAGCTATGTGGTATCTAGACCCTCCAACATAATCATGTGTATGTGCACTAGTTCTGCAGTGACTCAAAACAGAGAGTTTATGACCTAGAAATTCCCCTTTTGAATTCCATAAAAGAAGTAAAGATTTATACCCACCCAAAGGTGGGTCCAAGAATATTCATAGCATTATTTATAACGATCCAAAGTTGGAAAACACTAAATACCCATCAATAATGGAATAAAACATCTTAGTTATCTAATACATACACATATATGTAAGGTATACATAATGCATGTCTATGTAAATATATGTAGTATGTTTTTTATAATATAAACATACCTCTTGGTACAGTTTTTAATAATACTACATATCTACTAAGCACCATAGCTTGAGTATTCTTTATAGATATGTCTGTAAAACCAAAGAAAAAGAGTATACAAGAGCGTTTATTCTGCCATTCCACACATAAGAAGTTCAAGTGTAGGTGTGAGTCGCTTGATGGAATGGTTAGAACTATCATTCCATCAGCTATCAACGAAGTACACTTGAGAGGCTAATGGGGCACTGGACTCTTCTCTACCATTGTATATAAGTTATAAGTGAAAACTCATTGTGGGGATGCTTGGTGTGTGCCCTGCTGAGGAAGGAGGCAAGTCCAGATGAACCTAAAGGAAAGGCAGAGGGAGGAGAGTAGAGGGAGAGTATTGACAGCTGCTGAGAGATGGGATGAGTGAGGTTGGAAGTCATCCAGATGGGAAGTGGCAGAGGAGGGGCTGGGCTCAAGGGTCAGCCTGATTGCAGCAACACAGGAGCAAAGAGAGATGATGGGAGACTAGAAGAGCCAGAAAGAAGCCGGAGCTGCCCTAAGGTCAGAAGGGTGGGTGGAAGTTTGTTTTGTAGGACAGGTCCCAAAGAAGGAAGATCTGCAGGGCCATTCATGCCCCCTGGCCCGTTGTGTCCAGGCTAAAGGAAGGGTTTTGTTTTTCTCTCCCACTAAATTCCTTCTGAGTTCTGTTATAACGGTGAAAATGTAGTTTAAAAAAATATGAAATCACCATGTCTATTTGGCAGAGGTAAGAGAGAAGACCCCAAAGTAGAAAAATAGCTAGTCCAGTCCAATCTTCCTTCCAGACAGGAAAGGAGGGGGTAGGGGGTGTGATTGTGTTGAAAATGCACGAGGCTGCATTCTTCCAGGAGCGACGCTCTCTGAATCTGAAACCCACTTTATCACAGCTGTCAAAACAGACTCAGGCAGTACATAATTTATAACCCTGGGGTAGCAGCCAGGGGGAAGAAGTCTAAAAGATTGGTTTATTTTTCTTATTAATATTTATTGCCTACGAAACAACTCTACCCCCACTGGACAAGAATATGAGCTTAATTTGAAGCAGATACATTTGATTTGCATGTTTGAGCCTATGACTAGTCCTTGGGGCCTCAACATAGAAAAGAGAAGTAGGTGACAGACACCTCCCCATCACAGACAGTGGCTGTGCTAGGGGCTAAGTACACGGAGATATTGGCCTGGATAACTAAATTTCACCCAAGAACCTAGTCCGTGACAATATAAAACAGACCAGAGAAGTTCGGACTTTCCAAAGAGCACTGTGGGAAAAGACACAAAACCCTCACCCAGTCCAGACGCTTGGAGGGAAAGAGTAATGTGTCCCAGCTGCACATGGAAGGGCTGGTGGGACTTACCTGAAGCAGGAAGAAGAAGGAACAGTATTTTGCAAAGTGCAGATGTCAGGCAACCTGGAGGATTTGTCTCTATTTGGGGATATTAAAATATAAACATATAATTATATATAAAATCATATGTTTATGTTCACACACACACACACACACACACACACACACACACACACACATATATATATAATTTTAAGAATAATCCCTTCCATTTGATACTGGGTGTGGAGGTTGGGGGACAGGAAGGAAAAAGGAAATCCATCACCATTGTATCACCATTGTTTGTCCTTCTAGAGACCCAGAACAGGTTGAGTCAGAACTGAAGCAAGTTTGGACCCCTGTGTCTACAGAGGCACCCTGTAAGGAAAGGTTGGGTGGGGGTACTTTATCAGCTTCCTAGTGTCTTCCATGGTGTATTTACAAAGATGATGCTTACAAACTATGATGTTTTGTATACAGAAAGCTCCATTGTCTCTCTGAATGTGCTCTCTAAACCCAAGGTGGCGAGAACAGGGGCTGCCAAGCCACACGTGATGAGTAGGGACTACACGTAAGGACCCAATGAGAGATACTAGCCTGGGGATCACTGGGCATGGAACCTGCTATCAGACTCCAGATTGCTGAGTGCCAAACCAATCATTATTCTTCTCCAACACACTCCTGTTCAATGATGCCCCAGTCCTGATCATCCACCCCAGCTTTACAGAAGGAAAAGAGCCCAAGGGAAGGCTAGCAGACAAATAAGACTCAAGCCAGCAGCTTCAGGGTCACACACTCTGGGTCTATGTGGATGCAGTTTTGTGCCAGGCACTGGGCTCCAACATTTTGTGTCTTGCTTTAATTTTTTTCTACTCCATCAACTGAAAAGAAGTCAAGGCAACCATGGCCCATAGGAGCTAGTACAATTTCTAGAAGCTAATGGCAGGAAGCACTGTACTACAGACTCACGGGAACTCTTGACTGATGCCTGTCCTCCCGGTTCAGTTAGAGAAGTGGAGGCACAAGGTCCTGACCAACCACAGAAAAGGAAGGAGGGGGAGGAGGCTCCCTCCTGGGACCAACCTGGCCCACAGAATATGCTACTGAATGCTCTCCTCTCCACTTACACCACTTCCTCTTACCTTTTTTTTCCCCCCTGTTGCCAGGACTCCACATGCTAGAGGCAAGGCTTCTGTTTTTAGGTGTGGTTTTTGAGAAAAGCTTTTAGGGTGTTGTTTTAAAAACCTTTTCTGGGAAAACTCACTCCCAGAGAAAAAGATATCTGAGACTCTCAGAGTGACAAATGGACCCAGTGTTGCTGACTTCCAGACACTGGATCAGGGCTCTCAGCCATGCTAAGATTCTCTCTAGCCCAGGCCCAGGGTGGTGCACTGTGGATGTTAGCCACTCTCCCAGTAGAAACCCAGGAAGCAGAATTGCTAAAAATTGGAGAGAAAGTGAGGGTCAAGGTTGAAATGAATTGAGGCAAGGATATCAAAAGAGCCTACGGATGGGGAGAGGGGATCCAGAGCTTCCTCTGTGGCACACAACGCACTGTATTGCACTTAATTGTGTTTCTAAGAAAACACGTTCAAGTCCTAACTCTCTAAGTGTCTATGAAGATGCTGTTCCTTGGAAATCAGGTCTTTGCAAGGGCAATTAAGCTTAGAATCTCAGTGTGAAACAGAATGGATTGAAAGCTGCTTCTAAATCCAACCTGCAATTTCTTTATAGGAAAGGAGAGGCGCATTTGAGACACAGAGAGGCGGCCTTTGAAGATGGAAGCGGAAATTCAGTGTGATGTATCTGAAAGCCAAGGAAATCCAGCGCTTGCTGGCAGTGAGCAGAAGCCTAGGGAAAAGCCTGGTGTGGCTTCTCCCTCCGAGACTCTGGGGGGAATCCAACCCCACCAACACCTCTGCCCTCCTTGACTGGCACAGAATGAATGTCTTAAACCACTCAGTGTGTATAATCTGTTACATCAGTCTAGGAAAACAGTGTCCCCACTGGGTTCCAGGGCCGTGAGGGTCCCATCCCTCCCTGCAACAGGCTTTCACAGGCTTTCTTCAGGCTCCAACAGTAAGAGGGAGAGGAAGGAAGGTTGTCCCTTTAAGAACCGATTCCAACTGCTTTGGGGCCCCACTGGCATTACTAAGAGAGCATAACTCTGGGGCCTCTTCCCTCACCTGCAGGTTTGCAGAGGCCGCACAGTGCTCATGGGCCAGCAACTGCTTCTTTCTGCCTGCTGTGAGGACACCTTCACTGGTGGGAGTATCCAAGTTATGAGAACAGGCCCTGTTCACAGGGCCCCCTCTATCCTGAAGCTCCATAACTTCCCTCCTGCCTCCTTGAGCCACTCTAGAGTGGTAAAGGATTCAGGATATAGCCCTGACCCACAGTCAGGAAGGAGAAATCCTGTGTGGTATTGGTCTCTGTGCCCTCTTCCTGCTCCAGCCAATCTAACCCAAGCAGATCAAGCACCTGCAGGTATACCACCGCCTACATCCAACAGTCCCAGGCACTGGCTCCCAGTCTCAGCTTACCTGGAGTCCCCATGATACCATCTCTTCAGCAAAGGAGCATGAAAGCTCAGAAGCATTCTGAGAGAGATCATTGCAGGAAGCCATAGCAGGACAAAATGCAGAGGGCAACTACCGGTGGAGCACCCATCCACAGTTGCAAAAGAGGGGTTGGCAAGATGTAAGAGGCACGGACCAGGTCTTCAGCTTTAAGATAGTGACTTCTAAAGAAGGAGGAGGAGAAAAGAAGGAAAAGAAAAAAAGAAAGGAATGATGTGGGACAAGTAGGTGTGAAGAGGAATCTGGGAGGGCTTGAGGGTGAATATGATCAAAATACATTGAGTAAAATTCCCAAAGAATTATAAATACTATATTAATAACAAGAGAGCAGATCTCCCACTAGCCGAGCATGAGACGCTCTGGGTGCTGGTGGAGAGTACCATGTGTCTGAGACAACTGAAAAGCAGAGATGGAAAACTGAGGCCTGGGAGCCCAGCCTACTCACTTGTAAGTAGTTTCATTCACACACCACATGGAACACTCCTGACTGTCTGCAGCTGCCTTTCTGATTAAATGGTTGAGCTGAACAGTTGCAAGAGGCCTCCTGACCCTGACTTCAAGGCTGAAATATTTACTCTCTGGCCTTTGACATCGAAACCTTGGCAGTCCTTGTTTTAAAGTAAAGGCAAATACCCTTCCATTTACTCCATCTCAGAGGAAGACTTACAGCTTGTGGGCCTTCAAGCGGGAGCCCACTGTACCTTGAGGTAAGAGCACCTCTCATCAGGGCACCTTTATGGTGGGGAACTTCCAGTCCAGGCACCTGTAGGTGGGAGTATCCTTAGTGTCTATCTTTGGGTAGTGCTCACACATTCTTGGGCTGATGGGAACACAGCCGTATGTGCCTTGTTCACTCCAATGAGGTAGAATGTGCAGCATCCAGTAACCCCATCAGCTCCCATCTCAGCCTCGTATTTGAGTCTCTGCCTCCCTATCACCAGCACTGACTCTCCCTCACATGCCCAAAGATGGGGTGGGCCTATGGTTAAAGTTCCATAACCCTGGCTCTACTTTTCTGGCTGCAGGGGCTGAACAAGGGTCAGGAGAAATCCATAACTTCCAGAGACTCCAGCTAGGTGCTTTCCAAGAAGTATGATAATCAGTGTACAGAAAAGGCCCAGCAAGTGATGGACTCCAACTTCCCCCTTGCTGCTCCCCATAGTATCAGAATACCCTTGACCATGTGCCTGCGCTCCATGTCAGAGAGAGACAAGGACTCAGCCCCACTGGTCTGGCCACCGTTGCCATGAGTGCTGTGACCAGTATCTATGACCAAGGGAATGTAAGGAAGGGAGAATGCATTTCATTTGACCTATGGTTCCAAAGGCATAAGAGTACATCATGGCAGAGAAGCATGGCAGCAAGCAGCAGACATGACAGCTAGAGCAGGAGCTGAGAGTGCATCTCAAGAAGCAAAGAGAGCAAACTGGAAGTAGATGAGGATGTAACTCTCAAATCCTGCCTCTAGTAATGTACTTCCTCCAGCAAGGCTGCACCACCTAAGCCACCCCCCAATAGCATCACCCACTGGAAACAAGTGTTCAACGTTTCTCATTCAAACCCCACCCCCAGACTGCATCCTGAAATCGAAGTTGAATACCACCGTGTAATGTGGGCCCCAGAGACACTGAAGGAAATGACAGAGAGAGGTGTCAAGCCCCAACTCTGTTCATACTTGCCTCCAGGGAGGGCCATCGGGAAACAGCAGGAAGAGGAAAAGGATGTGAACAGATAAATGGAGGGAATGCAGGCTGCAAGGTGATGGAGAAGGGGAGTCAGGATGAGACGGGCAAGGTGTGGACCAGGGCCATTTGGAAATTCAGCTACCTCGGCACCTGTCACACCTTCCCCCAGGACCTGGCTTCCGGGCCTTCCCTGATATGAAAAAGCAACATGTGACCTGATCCTACCAGCCACACACTGGCATGATTCAGATATGGTGGGCCTGGATCACATGGAGAAGAATTGAAACTCGTGGGTTTTATTTCTTAATGCTCAGGCCTCTGACTCCAGTTTCCCCCCTTTTGTTTTCCCTCTCACCATTTCTATACCCTCTCTTTTCTATCATTTCTTCCTTCCCCGTGGACTTCCCCACAAGACATTATCTATGTGACTTACAAAAGCTTTGAATGACATGGTCCCATGACACCTCATTCATTTCTCCAGATTCAGTGGCGGAAGGCCAGTAGTGGCCTCCGTGGAGCTGTGGAAGGGAGGAAAGTGGTCAGACATTTCTATGCATCTCACAAGTGATCCAGTACGAGTATGGCCTGGGTTGGGAATATCCCAGAGAAGTTTGCACGACCCTGGGTGGGGGAGTCAGCACATTCACTGAGGTGATAGAATTGCAATAGAAAGACCAGTCCTTGGAAAATACCAGCTTACCTCCTCACAGGAGTCCCATGGTCTTCAGTGGTCCTGGTTCGTTGTCTGCACACCTTTATCCATAAACACAGAAGTGCCACAGAAACAAACGACCTAACAGTTTGCTGACCCTCGAATCCAAGGTAAATCATTTTCTTGGTTAACATTGGTCACCAGAGAAAAAAACTACAGAGAGTGAAATATAAAAGTATATTTTTATGCCCCACAGGCAGGTTCAAACTGAGGTAGGAGAGAACAAATGCAGCTCTTTGGTACAAAGAGCCGAAACAAATTAAAGCAATAAATCTGGGACAATGACAAAAGCCAACTTAATAGGACATTCCAGCAAAGGTTCATTTGAACAAAGACACACAATACACACGCACTCTACACACCCCTCACAGAGACCATATAGACAATACATACACAACACACACAGAGATAGCATACATATATAACATACATACACCTATACAGATAGAACACACAAGGATCATACAGTTTATACACGACACACACACACACACACACACAGAACATATAGAACGTAAAAACACAACATATACAAACACAAGCCTCACATACCACATATACAGACTATGTACACACAACATATATACACACAACCCACACATACCAGATACAACACACACACAGCAAACATAAAAACACACCATATACATATATACACAGTACACATATACATCATACACACATACCATACACACACAATATATACACACATACCTCATGCATACAGCACACACATATGACCACCACCACCATATTATATACACACACTTCACTCAGATCATACACACACTATACAGGTACACATGCTTCTACCTACAAGTTATGCAAAGATGACACATATGCCTTATATCTACATGTAACATAAACACATATCACATATACAGTTCACATGAGCACTGTATTATACTCACACACACCATACATACATTAGACATATATGCTGTGTATACATGCATACATCATACATACTGCACATACATATACTGTGCATATTCCATATTTCACTCATGTACACACAAAATGTATAAATTATGCTTACTCACCATATGCACATACACTCTACCTAGAACATATATTATATATACATACCATACACACTCCCCCACAAATAGTACACAAATACTACACATTCCACACACCATATTCACAAATACCATACATTCCTATCACATAAACCCTATAAATACACACATGCCTCTTACAATACATACACACATTACATGCATGCCATACACACACACACACACACACACACTCATGTGTGTGTGCCTCACATACACAACCATTATCACTGTCCCTGCCATGCTATCACCAGTGCTCCAGGGGCCAGAAAAGAACAAAGAACAACAGAGTGAGAGTCAGAGGAGTTAAAGTGTTGCTTGTGATATCCACTGTGAGTTTTGTTCCGTTCAAGTCACTGAATAATGCACGAGTCAGTTTCTGATCCATACAGAAGAGTTTGTGATGACAGCTTCGTGACACATCATATGCACAGGACACTCAGGAAGTGACCGCAAAAACCCACTGCAGCGGTGCAGGGCGCAGGTCCTAGACCAACACCAGAGTTTTCCCCAGCACCATCCCTCTTGTCCAGCTGAAACCTGATGAACAGCAGCAATAATAAATAGTGGCCATTGCTCCTCAGATTTGGGGCTAAGGAAAAGACAAGGAGGTTCCAAAAGATGATGCCTTGTCCAGGTCGGTTGCACACGCTGTGCATGGCCCCACTCGAGAGATGCATGTATGTCAGTCTTCGTCATGGTTGTGGATATTTCCTCAGCAGGTGGCAGTGACATGTTTAAGGGGTCAGTACTTTCTTGTCTCAGAGATATGCTGCTTAGAAGTTTCTTTCCGAATCCAACACACATCACATCCTTTTCCTGCAGGATCTTTTTTTCTTCACTGTGTTCTCGCCAGCCCTGTCCCCAAGCAGGGCCACCTCAGCGGTAGTCTGGATGCCAATCACAGCAAAAGGGAGTGGGTACAGCTACCAACTGCCTTCACCATGGGTGGGAAAACATCCTTCATGTGTGTGGAGCCTGGAGGGTGACTATGCTTGGCATCAGCTGATAACACTGGAGACTGGTTTGTGCATAGCACAAGTGGGAAGGGCTAAAATCAGCTCCTGTGAAGCTCATCAAACTTTGTTTATTCTTTTTTGGACAGGGAGTCGTTTCTACCTGGTAGGAAGAGAACCTTTGTTTAACTCACA
Organism: Peromyscus melanophrys; assembly: GCA_902168415.1. Lineage (NCBI taxonomy): Eukaryota > Metazoa > Chordata > Mammalia > Rodentia > Cricetidae > Peromyscus > Peromyscus melanophrys. Next base: position 1,040 of record CABHPR010101820.1, on the reverse strand, counting down.
AAAGGATACCAGATAGGTAGGTGAGCTTCCTAGGGAAGAGAGAAAGGAAAGGAAAGGATACAGCAGGAAACAGGAACCCGTTCATTCAGTCTACCAGCATGGCTTGCTAGTAATGACACACATCTTATGGGTTAGGGATGTAGCTTAGTTATAGAACAGTCACCTCACTAGCACGTGTAAGTTGGTCCCAGTTCCACAAAATGAGAACACACACATACACAGAGAAATGGGGAGAGTGGTTCATCTTAGTGGTCAGACTGCCCAGGTTCTACCAACCACGTAAGTCCGTAGTTAGTACCTCTGTGACTTGGTGCCCTCCCCTATAAAGCGAGGGTGATGGTGTATACCTCCGAGGTCACTGAGTAGTTCCCAGCAGTCTTTAGCAATGCCAGTCTAAGAGCCCAACAATGAACAAAGCAGTATAGAAGAAGGCTATCAGTACAGATGAACCTTAGCTGCCTCAGGGGTCTGATAAGAGGCTGGGGGAAAAAAGGCTTGAACCCAGGGAGCAACCAGAGCCCTCAGAAGATCAGACAAAGTCAAGGAAGCAAGTTCACTGTTCAATCACACTGACTGAGATCCGAAGTAAACGGACTCTGTCTGCAAACCATAAGCTCCACCCAGAACCATCTGGTCCAACTTCCATGGTCCTGCTGTTGCTTGGCACAAGGGACCCTCTGCACCCACTTAGATCTCTCTCACCCTAGTCTTTTACATCTCCATTCTACCAGGGAGAGCTTTTGTGCCTCCTCCATCTTGGCATAATTTTGTAAGCAAACAGGTACCGTTTCAAATCCTTTCTCCATCAGCTTTTGGGAAGACACAGAAAGGTCCTGAAACTCTGGCTTCTTTCCCCACAACAGAGGCCAACTAGCTCTTTCTCCAAATGATGGAAATAGGACTGAGAAGTTCAGTTTCCCTCTGTGGCTGGTGCTTTGAGAAAACCCCTCACCTCACTAAAGCCCAATTCTTTGCCCAACAGAGATATTAACAGTCAATAAAAACGGGTTTTTAAAAGTGTTACAGCACTGCTCAGCACA